>PVHX01016206.1:0-43961 GCA_004024805.1 Geosciurus inauris
TACCATGTGCCAGGTTCTGGGATTAGTGCTATAAATGACACAGCCCAGTGGCACCAGGGAATGAAATATCCCCACTTCACAGACAGGTAGACTGAGGCAGGGCAACCATACATAGAAAGTATCTGAGCTACAACTTCACCCCTGTGGTCTGAATTCATATGCTCTCTCATGGGACCCCTTCCCCACCACTGTCCCTGCCCCATGCCATGCCAAATGTCCCAAGTATCCCGCACAGTCCTCCCTGCCTCCCAGGGCTCCTTCTGCTCCAGCCTGGCCGCCCCCGCGTGGCCACGCTGCCGCTGTTCTGCAGAACAGTACATTCTTTATTTATGAGGTGCATCTGGCTCTCTGCGGATGAGCTGAGAATACCAGGGCGCCTGCAGTGAGGAGGTGCAGGGTTCCAGAGTCGAAGTCCTCCAGGAGTAGGCAGGGGCTGGCCTGAGGGCCCCAGGCTCCAGTAGGATCCCCTTCTTGGCCTGCAGAGCACAGTGCAGCTGGACTGTGACCCATGCTCTGGAAGCCCTGCACATCTTGGCCAGCCCAAGGCGAACAGCAGACAGCCCTAGGGACAGGGAGATGGGAAATAGAGTGGATGCTAATAACCACTCAGCATTTCCCTGAATCCACACAAAACCCTGCCAGGCAGTGATTCTTGTGCCCATTTGCAAAGAGAAGCTTCCAGAAGACAAGTAAGCTCTTTGTGAATGCATTGCCCTGCTTTGTCCTTCCTCCTCCCTAAAAAAAAAGGAGTTAGGTAGCTATAAAGACGCCCTCTTTATGAGGTGTGGCTCAGTGGTAGAGCACTTGCCTTGCACACCAGAGGCCCCGAGTACAGCACAAGAAATTTCTCCACCAGAAAACCAAATATAAACAAGGTAGAAAAAGCCAGGTGCCATGGCACATGCCTGTAATCTCAGCAACTCCAGAGGCTGAGGCAGGAGGATGGCATTCTCAAAGCCAGCCTCAGTAACTAGGTAACTAGGTATTTTGAGACCCTGTCTCAAAATAAAATATAAAAAAGGGCTGGGGATGTGGTTCAGTGGTTAAGCGCTCCTGGATTCAATCCCCAATACCAACAAAACAAAAACAAGGTAGGAAAATATGGCCCAAGGAAAGGAATACAGAATCAGAAATAAAGTTCCCCTTGCAGACTCCTGTCATTCAGTTCCATGCAGTTGCTAAGAGTGAACTGCTTATTGGTTCAGAGCATCCTGGAAGGCCAGGTGAAAAGGGAAAGCAATTGGTTTCAGCAGTGCCCAATGTCTGTCAAAAGAAAATTAACCCTACGTGGCTATGACCAGTGTTGAAAATGGAAAAGGATGCCCAGGCCCCTAAGCTCATCTCAGATTCCTAACCTACTAGGAACTCACTCTTCAGGCCCTTTCCCCTATCCCTCTACCCCACCATCCTAGGGCAAGACTTCAACCCTCTGACTGGGGGTTGCTGGGTGCGTTTCCACGTCTTACCACCAGGTGTCAGTATGGGGAAGGTCTCTAGAGGCCGATTCTTGACATCAGAGACAACCTGAGCCCAGGAAGGGCCAGGTGGGCAGGAGGGGACCAAGGTGCCAAAGAACCTGGGTGAGCTGGTGCCAGAGCCTTTGGTTGACCTCAGAGAAGAGATCAATCTCCCACCTGGTGGAATCGAGACACAGCCAGCTATCTCTTGGACAAAGTCAGCGGTCCAGGTTGGACCCCCAGCTCGTCTTCGAGTTCTGTGTGCAGCACGCCAGCATCTCTTTCAGTCTCAGTATCCTCATCTGGGCCAGGAGTGCCTAAGAGAGGGTGACCATGGGCACGAAGACCTGAGCGTCATGCACTAAAGGACCCAGGGCTCCTGATTACAGGGAGAAAAAAGGGGGCTCACCTTCCCACATGGGGAAGCCACCAGGGCCCCTGCTGAGGGGGAGGAGGGAAAAGGTCTGCTGTTAGTTTCTTCTGTGGGTTCTGGAGAGTAAGATCAGGACTTGTTTGGAGTTTGGATGTAAATGACAGAAACCCCTACCCCCTCTGTTTTACATTTTATTTTATATTTTATTTTCCCCGCTTTTTATTGGTACATTATAGCTGTACATAATGATGAATTTATTGTAACACATTCACGCACATACACAACGTAACAATATAATTTGGCCAATATCCTTCCCCAGCACGGGCCTCCACCCCAAGGTCCCTTTCCTCTACTGATCTCTCTTTGATTTTCACGAGACAGAGACCCTTCTTTAAATGTCTGCAGACACGGACAGCCAAGGAGAGGGTGTTTGGGGGCTCATATGCTAAAAGATGCATGGGGCACCCAGCGTGGTGGCGCATGCCTGTCATCCCAGTGGCTAGGGAGGCTGAGGCAGGAGAATCGCGAGTTCAAAGCCAGCCTCAGCTACTCAGCAAAGCCCTAAGCAACTCAGTGAAACCCTGTGTCTAAATAAAATACAAAATAGGGCTGGGGATGTTGCTCAGTGGTTAAGTACCCCTGGGTTCAATCCATGATACCAAAAAAAGTATATATATATATATATAAAAATATATATATATATATATAAAAATATATATATATAAATATATATATATTATATATATATAAATATATATATATTATATATTATATATATTTATATATATTATATATAATATATATAAATATATATATTATATATATAATATATATATATAAAATATATATTATATATATAATATATATTATATATATTATATATATATAATATATTATATATATATAAATATATATATATTTTATATATATATATATATAAAAATAGTACATGGGACATCTATGTCACAGAATAGTGATCCAGGCTGGCTTTGGCGACAAGTGCCACTTGCAGGCCCCTGTCCACTCTTCAAGCCCAGAACCAAGAGCACTTTGCTCCAGCCAGGGTTCCAGACCTGCCTCTTCCTGCCCTGATGGGGTCCTATGCTCACCATCCCCGACCCAATCACACTGCGCACCATTGGCCAGACCTGGGTTCTGTCCTGCCATCTGGAATCTGCATGGGTCAGCCCTGGTCAGCCTGTCCCCTCCCAGAGGAAGCAGGGAGAGTCTTTATCCAGAAACTGGGGCTCCTCGCAGAGCGGCCCAGGGTCTCAGGAGTGCCACAGGCCTGCCCCCAGGAGATGAGATGACGTCAGGAGATGACGTCAGGAGATAATGCGGAGCTGCTGGGACCGGAAGGGCCCCGGGCTCCCTCTGCACCCAACGTTCCCCTCCATTAATCTGGTAATTGCAGCACCATAAACAGAGGCTGCAGGAAGCCGGCTGGGCGGAGCATCCCACCTGCTCCTTCCCCTCCTGGGTGCAGTGGGCCTGCCCTGGGGGCCACGAGTCCCGCCTGAGCACTGGCCCTGTGCCCAGCACCCAGTCAGCCCGTCTCTGCTTCACACGCAAGGCCCTGGTGCTGAGCATAGTCACTGTCCTCATTAATAATAAATAGATGGCCTGCAAAGCTTTTCTCTGTTGAAAGGAGAAGCTGGCTCTGTCTGGCTCTCTCCTCTCTCAGCTTCTCCTCCTCCTCTTGGGGCCTTTCCTCCTCTCCCTCCTCCTCCTCCCAGGCCCAGATGTGGACCCCCTCAGCCCCCAGCCCCTCTGTATGCTAAGTGGTAGTTCCTCCCTTTTGATCTGATATCTTTTTTTTTTTTTTTTTTGGTACTGGGGATGGAACCCAGGGACGCTCAACCACTGAGCCCCATCCCCAGCTCTTATTTAGAGACAGGGTCTCACTGAGTTGCTTAGGGCCTCACTAAGTTGCTGAGGCTGGCTTTGAAGATCCTCCAGCGTCAGCCTCCCGAGTCACTGGGATGACAGGAGTGCACCACCGCCACCAGCTTCCTGCTGAAGACCTAACTCCTGGTACTGACTCAGGGGGCGGTAGGGCAAGAAGCAGGTGGACAGAGGCAGCGGGGGGAGCTTCATGAAGGACGGGGGTGGGGGGCACGGGAACAGGTGCGAGCGGCTGAGGGGTAGGTTGCAGGGGCAGCAACTTTCATGGTGCTTGCTGTGTGCTCTTGGACAAGTCCCTGCCCCTCTCTGGGCCAAGAGTTTGCCAATTTGTGATCCCCCACCCTGAACCTTGTGGTCAGTCCTCTTGGTTGAGCACCAAGTTCTGGATGATGGGTGCTCCGTGCCGACCACTTACTTCTGACCAGATAACTTCAATAATTGAAGCTCCTTTCCTTCATAACTGAGGAAAATTGGTCTCTTGGCAAGACATGAAAAATGATTTCATGCCCTCATTCCTTCCCTCCAAGGTCACCCCTGACAAATTGTCTCTTCATAGCCTGTCACTGCAGTGACATCTCACATCTGGGGGCCTGGCTTTTATGGTTGCCTATCTCAATCTTGGCTCTGATGGGAGCTGGCTTGTCACATCAAATTCCAGTGAGGTTCTTTCCTTCCTTCAGCAAATATTCCCTGCTTAGCCCCCAGGGACACATTCCTATGACAGATAAGCTGCACCATAATTCATACTAAAGTGTGAGGGGCTGCTTTCTTAACTTTTTAAAGGGAAGACATGAACCCAGTAACTTTCCATTTATAAACCTTATCCATGCCTGTTATCTCTTTAATACACTCCCCAAATCTTGAACAACTCATAGTAGGCTAAATGCTCTTGCAGGCTGGGTCGCTTCAGGCAAGTTGTTTTACCTCTCTGAGCCTTAATTTTCTGTTGGGTTTTAAAGAGACAATAATGATGTCAAGGAGTTGTTGTGGGGTTTAAATTATATCACATGTGACAGGGGCAAACACAGAATGTGTCATCAATGTCATTCTCATCACTGTTACGAGGGAGGCCTGGTCGAGGTCAGGAGGTAGGGTACAAAGGGGACCTTCAGAGTCCTAATCTGATCCAAGAGGTGGTCTTATATAAAGAGGAGAAGTCACCAGGGAGGCCCGTGCACAGAGATAAGACAGTGTGAGGATGTGGTGAGACAGGGGCCATCTGGGAGCCAGGGACAGAGGCCTCTGCTCCGACCTTGGCCTTAGACTTCCAGCCCCCAGAGCTAGGAGAAAGTAAGCCCTGTGGTTTTAGCCCACCCCACCCCAGGCTGTGGATTTGTGAAGAGCTGATTCACAACCTGGCGTGTTCAAAGAAGGACCAACCTAGGGGCCTGCGGTCAGAGAAGCCATAGGCAAGACAGATGACAGGGACAAATAGTGTCTGTTTTCCTCTTAGAACAGGAGAGGGAGTGTGGGAGGGTTCTGAGCAGGGAAATGACAGGATCTGCCTTACAGTTTTTAACTGGAGCACCCTGGCTGCTGAGTGGAGAAGGGAGGGTCGAAGCAGGGAATCTCCAAAGGGGAGAGACTAGGTGCTTGGACCAGTGCACCAGCAGAGGAGAGGGTGATAGCAGTTGGATCCCGGTGCTGTTTTAGCCTCATGCATACTAGGCAGGTTCTCTGCCACTCAGCCCCCAGCCCTGGTGCATTTTAAAAGTGGAGTTTGGGATGGGTTCTGTTTGACTTGTATGTGATCTTACATGGAGGTGTCAGGAGGGTGGCCCAGTGTCCAGGGACTGAGTCCCAAGGGGAGGTCTGAGCAGAGGCCAGTACCAAGGAGGGCCTGTCCCCCCTCCTGCTCTCTCCTTATCACCTGTCTCAGCCCTGAAGCCCCCTGTGTCTCCCGGTTCCTGTCACAGGATACCTGCCCTGTGCTACTCGCGTGTCCGTCTTCCCCATCAAACCGGGTAAGAACAGGGACTCTGTGTCCTGTTTACCACTGGTTTCCCAGGGCCTCCTCCACCCCATAGGTCCTGGGCAAATGGTCTGCATGAGATAACAGGCAGGGTTAAAAACTCCTGAAATGCAAGTATTTCTAAACATTCCCCGCCCCTTCCTGAGCCAGCAAATGTTATCTTTTCCAGCTCTTTGGATTCCCACCCTTTCCTGTCCCTCTCAAACAGATTAAGGACATTTGTGGGTAGAAGAAAATGGGCCCTGGGATCCAGGAAAAAGAGCCAAGGAGCTTAAGAGAGAGGTTTATAGATAATTCATATAAAAAAGAAAGAGCAGAGAACAAGGGGGCGGAGCAGAGAGAGTAAGAGAGGGAGAAACTCTTTCTACTCAGTCTGTAAGCAAAATGGGACTTGTGTTTTTTTTGGGGGGGGGTTGTTGTTTTTTTGGTACCAGGGATGGAACCCAGGGGTGCTTAACCATTGAGCCACATCTCCACCCCATTTTGCTTTTTATTTTGAGACAGGGTCTCACTGAGTTGCTTAAGGCCTCCCTAAGTTGCTGAGGCTGGCCTCAAATTTATGATCCTCCTGCCTCAGCCTCCCAAGTTTCTGGGATTGCAGGCCCATGCCACAGCAACCAGCAGGACTTTGTTTTATGGGCTTTCTTCAAAAGGTCAAGGGTATTAAATAAAATGGTACTAGATGGTATATGTGAGAGAACCAGGAAGAAAGAAAAGGGACATCAGAGGCTTTGCAGTAGGAGACAACTGGCTTCCTGCACGTGTGGCTTTGCCAACCACAGTAGGAGCAATCTGTCAGGAAGAGAGTAATTGTCAATAATTGTCCACCTAACAATGGGGCTTCAAAATTCTTGAAGAAAAAGTAGCAGAAATGGACAATGGTAAAATATATATATATATATATATATCTCCAAATCCTAGCAGGATATCTGAAGAGCCCTCCTTGCATAATTGGCAAAAATCAATTTCTTAAAAATAAGCAAAAATACAGAAAAATCTAACCAACACTGCCAACCAAGTTGACCTGACACCGTTAGAACACTAACTTACAACAGAACAGAGTTTTCAAATTTCCTTTTAGTCCAAAGACAAACTATATACTCAGCCACAAAATAAGTCTCCATTCATTTCAGAAGGGTGAGCTCTTATAGGATATGTTCCCTGACCACAGTGGAGTTTTTTAAATTAATAAAAATGCAACCAGGGTTTTGCACAATGGTAGAGCACTTGCCCAGCAGACACAAAGCCCTAGGTTCAAACCCCAGGGCTATGAAAAAAATCAAATAAAAATAAAGTATATAGAAAATTTTAGAAAGTATCTAGGAAAACCTGGAGTATTTGGAACTTAGATAAGACACCTGCAGCCAGGCATGATGATGCATGCCTGTAATCCCTGCTACCTGGGAGGCTGAGGCAGGAGGATCCCAAGTTCAAGGCCAGCCTTGACAATTTAGCAAGACCCTTTATCAAAATGAAAAGCAGAAAGAGCTGGGGGTGTAGCTCAGTGGTAGACTGCCCCGGGGTTCAATCCCCAGTATGAAAGAAAGAAAGAGAGAGAGAGAGAGAGAGAGAGAGAGGGAGAGAGAGGGAGGAAAGAGAGAGGGAGGGAAAAGGCAGGGAGGGAAGGAAGGAGGGAAATAAATACACCTTTAAATAACTCATGAGTCAAAGGAAAAAACAGAAAATATCAAACTGAATGATAGCGAAAACACATCAGATTAGCATTTTGGGGAAGCAGCTAAAGCTGAGCTTGCTGAGGGAGGTTTATAGCTCTTAAATGCCTACATTGAAAAAAGAGCTAAAACTAAAGACCCAAGAGTCTACCCTGAAAAACCAGAAAAATTAAAGGCAAAAGAAACTTGAAATAAATAGAAGGAAGGGAAAAGGAATGTTAAAAATAAAAATCCGCGAAATAAAAAGCACAGACCAATCACTGAGAAAATGAATAAAGCTAAAAATTGGTTCTTTCAGATTAGTAAAATTGAAAAGTACAGCTAATATGGACCTTCTTTTCTTTTTTTTATTACTTTGAGTTTTTTTGTGCTGACTGTGCATGGACTGGCTGACGCGGGTGCCGGGTTCGCGGGGTTCCCAGGGTTCCCAGGGGGGCAGAAGAGGCGGCAGCAGCCACCAGAGCTACGCCATTACAGGCACGCGCGCATGCGCTCCTCCGTGCGGAGCGCCCGCTCACTGCTGGATCCTGCGGATGCTCTGCACCTGGAAGGTCTGGGCATGAGAGCCCCACTCCCGGAAATGCTTGTAGTCACCCGAATGGTGATCGCTTTCCAGCACATACTGAAAACCTCGGTATCCGGGAAACTGAGAGCAAACCCAGCTAGAAGAGGAAAGAGACAGTCACCCTACAGAGGCACCACCAGCACCCTCATCAGAAGGGGATGGGAGAGAGCCATGCTACCAACACAGCCCGGCCATTCCCCCTTACTGCATTGCCCTGGATGTGCCACCCGGCACCGGGTCTCGGATCATGCTCTTCCTTCTTCCAGGAGCATCCTGCCGGCGATTCTTCGCCTGGCCCAGTTTTGTGTGCCCTTCAGGTCCCAGTGTAATTCATTATGTCCTCAGGGCAACTGGACCCATTCCCCAGATCAGGCCACTGTCCCTGACTGTATCTTGAAGCATTCGTATAATTTGATAATTTAAGTTATTTGTAAAATATCAGCTTCCTCTGCCAGCAGGCAGGCTCCCCTAGTGTAGAGACGTGTGGGGCTCACTGTCCCCCAGGGCCCAGCCTGATGCCCGGCACAGAGGAGGAACCCCATAAATATTCTGCAAATGAATGAATGAATGAATCAGAAGTCCTGTTCTTTCCTCTCGTCTCTTACCAAGAGGCACTTCCAAGAAAAGGGTTATTGTGTCAATTCACTGATCCCTATATTATTCAGGACAAGGATTGGTGTCTACTTTCTGAGCCCGTTTTTCCTTTCTGTAAAAGAGGGAACCAGACTCAAGAACCTTAACGGGCCACCACAGTCAACGTGGGGAAATAGCGCAGTTGGCGTGATGAGCATGTGATCTGGCCTAGCCAATCAGAGCATCCCATTCCTGTAGGCATTGTGATTGGTTCAGAAGGAACCACATGATCTAAGTTGGACCAATGAGCGTCTTTCCTGGACTCCGATGGAATCATTGAGAAAGAGGCCCTCTCTTGCCCTGGGGTTGGAAAGTTGAGATCAAGCTGCCACGTTTGCCTTTACTTGGGAGGCGCTCGTTCGAGAATACAGCCACAGAGCAAGATCAGGGAAGGCTGCTCTGTCCTCCTGCAGTGCCTGAAGCTAATTACAGGGGCCAATGAACATGCTTTGGGTTGAGAGAAGTTTGATCTGGGTTTCCATCATCTGCAATCCCACACATCCTGCCTGACACCTCCTGTGACTCCATATTCTCCTCTGAAATGTGGGCAGCAGCCCCCCAGCACGCAGTTTTCACAGGAGGTGTCTCAGCGCCCTCAGCATCCTCCCTCTGCCCCGCCACGTGGAACCTTGGACACACTTACGCCCCAGAGTGGACATGGAAGGACCCCACTTCGTTGCCGTCCCATCCCATGGCCTGGAGGGAGGGATAGTCGTCATTCAGCTCTCCTTTCCTGCCCAGAAAGTTCTCCTGCTCGAAGATGGTCAGCCTAGAGTCACGGTGGTTCTACAGGCACAGGAAACAGGGTCAGACCTGCAGGTAGCCAGCCGGAAACCCAGGAGCCTCTGCTGTTCCCCACACCCTGCCCTTTTCTCCCGGCTCAGCCTTCTTAGCAAACCTTTGGAAGGCCATCAAGGCAGCAGGCACCAGAAACCTTATAAGATATACATCATTTGCCCTTCCAGAAATTTCCACAAAGAAACAATCATGGAAGAAAGAATGTTCATCATAAAAAAAGGAGAGAAGAAAAAATCTGAATGTCCAACATCAGAGGATCAGATAGTAATCTTGGTGTTGCACTGTGGATTAGAGGAAAGATGAGGAGCTCGGAGTTTCAGTCCTGACTCTGCCACTTACCAGATGGCTGAGCTTAGGCATGTCACATGGTGTTTCTGAGCCTTCATTTCCATAACCATGAAATGAAACCAACCACACCTACTTTTCAGGGTCATTTTCAGGGCTAGATGGAATTAGACGTGGTGAGCATGGAACCAGGGACTGGACCCATGACAGCCTAACAGGACCCTGCACATGCTCAGCACCTCAGTTGTTTGTGCAACAGAGGAACCAATGGACTTCTTAGCCACAGCATGGCATACCAGGGAGCCATGAAAAATGATGTCGTCAATGCCCAGAAAGATGATTGTGATATATTTGCCCGGTGAATAAGCAGGTTTCCAGACCTGAAGTTCATTATGACTCCTATTTTTTTCTTTTTGGGAGTGCTGGGGGTGGAATCCAGGGCCTTACACATGCTAAGCATGTGCTCTACCACTGAGCCACATCCCCAGCTCCTATAATATCATTTTTATGACAAAAATAGGTGTACATAGATATACATGGGCAATATAGGTAAAAAACAAATATAGGAATAGGTACAAGTATAGCCATGATGTAATCTGTCAATCACCAACAAGAACAGAAAACATCTCCAGTACTAGGCTTCTTCTCAGAGGTATAATTATTAGCGATTTATTTCTTATTCTGTCATATCAGTTTTTTCCTAAATTATGATTAATAAATAAGGTGATTTACACAATTTGATATTAATGAAATTGTTTTTGAAAGAAAACAAAACGTACCTTTCTGAGCCTCAGTTTTTCTCATCTGTAAAATGGAGTCATAGTGCCCACCTCCACCCATACTCCATAAACAGCAGTAAAATATAAAATTGGGAAGGCGTGATGAGTTGGGAGTGAGGCACGGCACCCTTCCTCCTCACCCAGACCTGCCCTCCCTGCATCCACCTTCTCCCAGGGCCCAGAGTCATAAAAAGAGGAACATGGGTGCACAGGTGCTCACATCCTAACCAAAGTTGCTATAAGTGGAGAGTCTGGCTGGGTTTGGGCAGGTGCCCTGTGTCCTCGTTCCCCAGCATATGGGGACTAGGACCACATTTCAAGAAGAAGAAACTTGAGTGTCAGAGAGGGAAGAGATTGCCCACATCACATGACTTGATTACCATGGGTGTCTGATGCCCAGCACCCCCTGGAAAGGCTCAGCCTCCCTGGGCCCCCCGGGCAATAGGACTCACAGCGCAGGCCACGGGCCGGAAGGAGGTGAGCCTCTCAGCTGGGTAGGCCGTGTTGCCACTCCAGGCGTCGCAGCTGGGGTACTCGCCCCGCTCCAGCACATACTGCTGCCCCTGGAAGCCGGCATGCTCAAAGCCCACCCACCTGCGGACAGACAGAGGGCACAGTGCAGGAGGTAGGAGCCCCCTCCCCAACAGTCCTAGCCAGGGACCTTGTTAACCGGGACCACTAACCTGACACTGCCTAGACAGGGTTGGTCACAACACCCGAGGGGCTTCTACAATGACCAGACGCTGGGAGCTGCTGAACATCCTACCATGGGGAACGGTCCAGCCCAGAACGCCAGCGGCCTCCTGACTTGCTTTGTGTCCTGCAGCTGGGGGGACTGCTCCACGCAAGGGGCTCCGTCAATGTTGCCAGGCTGGCCACAGGCTGACTGAGCCTCAAGGGGATGCCTCGTGACCCTGCCAGGACTGGGCAAGTGGGGCGGCCTTGTGAGGAGCCCTGAGACCTTCTTTCTCCACCCCACCCCTGTGTCTCAGCATGGACAGGCCCCTCGGCAGCCAGGTGCCCCCTGCTCTGGTTGCCTGCCATCTGGCCCCGTCAGTTTTGTGTCCCCCTGTGGGAAGAGAGACCCAGCAGGCAGGCATGCCTGCACCTTGCCTGTGCTCTCTGCACAGAAAACAAAGGGTCTGGATCTGCCCAGGCTCCTGGTCTCCGCCTCTCATCTGAGCTCCATTTCACCATTTGTAGGGAGCAGAAGCTAAAGAGCAAGTCACCCAAGGTAACCTCAGGGGTCACTCACAGGCTTAGCTTGAAGTGATTCAGAAGCACATATAAGATCTTTTTCTCCTTCCAGTCTACTTTCCAACCTTCTAGAATGTTCTATCCACTATGATAGCCACTGGCCCCAGGCAGCTGATTAAATTTGAACTCAATAAATGAAAACTAACTAAAATTTTAAAAATTCAGTTGTTTTTTTTTTGGGGAGGGGTGCGGGGAGCCCCAGGGATTGAACTCAGGGGCACTCGACCACTGAGCCACATCCCCAGCCCTATTTTGTGTTTTATGTAGAGACAGGGTCTCACTGAGTTGCTTAGCGCCTCACCGTTGCTGAGGCTGGCTTTGAACTCGCGATTCTCCTGTCTCAGCCTCCTGAGCTGCTGGAATGATAGGCATGTGCCACCGTGCTGGGCTATAATTCGGTTCTTTTGCCACACTATCCACATTTGAAATCCTCAGTGGTCACATGGCCAGTGGCTCTGAATGTGGACGGTGCAAACATAGAACTTCACAGTGACAGAAAAGATTACTAAATGATGCTAATCTCCAAGGTTTCAGTGTGTTATCACTGTGTTCACCCCCCCAACACACAGCTCACTAATCTCTTTATCTCTCCAAAAAGCAATCTCACGTAGTCTCCCAGGCAATAATATTTAGTTTAAAATTAGTAACAATTTTTACTGTATTTTTATAGTTACTTCCTATTTTTGGTTAAGTGGTATTGGCTTTCATTTATGCCCAAAAGGGACATTTTTAGACTCAACACTCAATTCTAAGGATGGTGTCCACACAAAGCTGCCTCATACAGTGGGCAGTGACTACATTAATGGCAGTGCTCCAATTGGGCAGTGCACAACCTGCATAACCTTACATGGCAGCCCCGCACCCTCCTCAGAACTACAGGAGGGGACACAGGTACAGTTAGAGCCTGGGAAGATAGGGCTGACAACATGTAAAAGTCCCAGCTCTCCTCTCTAGGTCCCTTTTGGTCCCCTACCCCCACCCCGACTCAGTTTCCCTTCAGACTCACGCTCCACTCAGCACTTTTAAGGATCTCACGGTCTCGAAACCCAGCTCCAGCACACTGGGACACTCGGCCGTGAACTCATGCCGTCGGCCCTGGAAGCCCTCCTCGTCCCACACCACCATCTGCACCAGAGAGAAAAGGTGGAGAGGGGTGGGCATCAGAATCCTGTGGCTAAGCAACTCAGTGAGAACCTGTCTCTACACAAAACACAAAATAGGGCTGGGGATGTGGCTCAGTGGTTGAGTGCCCCTGAGTTCAATCCCCAGTACAAAAAAAAAAAAAAAGGATCCTGTGGGGCAGGGTGTTGAGGGCTGTCCCTGGGCCCAGAGTAGAGCAAAGCTGGTAAAAGGGGAATTGCCAACTCAGATGCCTCCAGGGGCCAGGTGGTAAGGGAGGTGAGAGCCCCCCCAAAAGCACAGGCCCCTGGGAATGGTGGCTTCTGTCTAGCACCGCAGATTGCTGCCAGATAAGAGTGACTCAAGACATTCTCCAAATCTGAACTTCCCTGTGGAACCTCCAAGTTCTTAAAATGAAGCATGCCCCCCCTAATACAGACATAATCAAAGAAATCAGGATAGAAAACTGTGCCACTAGAGGAGGCTGGCTTAGAAGGTCTCAGTGTGGTCACTGGTCCCCTCCCCACTGCTCACTGATCTCTTTCTTTCTTTCCTTTTTTTTTTTTTTTTCCTTTTGGTACCAGGGATTGAACTCAGGGGTACTTGACCACTGAGCCACATCCCCAGCCCTATTTTGTGTTTTATGTAGAGACAGGGTCTCACTTGAGTTGCTTAGCGCCTCGCTGTTGCTGAGGCTGGCTTTGAACTCGCGATCCTCCTGCCTCAGCCTCCTGAGCTACTAGGATTGCAGGCATGCACCACCGTGCCCGGCCACTGATCTCTTTCTTTATCTCTCCCAAAACAGATCATGCCTAGTCTCTCAGGCAACAGTACTTAGCTAAAAATTAATAACATTTTTATTGTATTTTTATAGTGGCCACCTATGTTGGATAAGTGATGTTGGTTTTCAATTTATGCCCAAGAAGGACATTTTTAGACTCAACATTCAATTCTAAGGATGGTCCCCAACAAAACTGGTCCATCCAGTGGGCAGTGATGACCCTAATAGCAGCTAGAGACGGAGGCGGTTCAACTTTGGAAGCCAGAACATCCAAGTTCAAGTTCAAGCTCTGTGCATGACCTCGGGCAGGCCCTGCTCTCTGAGCCTTGGTTGTGAGATGGGCATTCAGAAACCTCCCCAGGTGAGGTGGGGGCTCTGGAGGTGGGAATGGGGGTCCTCAGGACTGGGGTTTGACCTGGATCCTCCCGCCCCCCACCCTGGGCCTCTCCCTACCTTCCAGTGTCCCGCCGACTTGGTACACTGCAGGGTCATGCTGGCCCCTTCCTAGGCAAGAGAAGAACAGGGTGACCATCTACCCTTACCCCTCCTGGATCCCATGGCCTCGGGGCCCTCCTCTGCGTTGTCTCATCTGCTCACTGGGGGAAACTTTCTGTGGCCTCCAGCGGGTGGAAGCCTCGTCCCAGCAAGCACCAAAGGACTCTGCCTAAGTGAGCCTTTCCAAAGGTGACCCCAACCCAAGGAGGCAGCTGTCATGGTGGACACCCACGTCACACAGCTACAAGAATCAGTATTCTTAAATGAGGGTCGTGGGAACCCGTCTGGGTGTTTGGGGCGCCCGTTCCTGGTCTGGAAGAGAATGGCATTGGGGATGATGCGGTGGCATCCCCAGGATTGGGGGACCTGGACTCCCCACCTCCCAGGATGCTCACTGAGGGCTCTGGTCCCACCCTTTCTCCAACGGGGACTTACCGAGATGGACCCAGAGAACATGTCAGAACTGGGACCAGTCAGGGTCAAGCTCTTATAGGCAGGGAGGGGAGAGAGGGCCCCCTGGTAGACAAAGCCCCGACTCAGCCAGCAAGCCCTAGAAACAAAAGCCAGCGCTGGCCACAGCCCAGTGCAGAGGTGTCAGCAGCTCTGGCTGCAGCTGGGAGGGAACAGGTCAGGTCCCCTCCCCCAGAGATGGGCCATGGAGAAGGGGAGAGGGGCAAGGTCTGCCTGAATCAGCTCCACGGGGCTCCTGAGCAAAGCAACAGTCCGAGCAGCTGGCCAAGGAGCCCCAAACCATGGCCAGCTGTGTGACCTTGAGCAGGTCATTTCCCCTCCAGTTGCACCTATAAAATGGGATGGAAATGAACTCCATCCTGGGGACGTACCTTCTTGCCCAATACCCAGTAAGCCTTTGCCAGGTGTTTTTTCCGTTACCCTTTCCATGCACATTTGATTTCCAGTAGGAGCAATCAGGGCAGGCTGCGTGTTGGAGGTGACATTTAAACTAGACTGGAAAGACTGGAGAGGATTTGCACAGAGTGACATGGAAAGAGGGGTGTGCTAAGCAGACATGCAAAGGTGGGACTTAGAGCTGGTGGCCCATTTGGGCTGGAGCACAGAGGTCCTAAAGGGAAGTGAGAGAGGACAGGTGGGCTGAGCCAGAGCCCCAGATGACTCTGCAGGCCGAAGCCAGGACCTGCTGCTTATGAACATGTTTTGTAAGCAGTAGCACACCTGCCAAACATCCAGAGCATCCTCTCCCCACTCTACCTTCTACCTCGCAGAGGAGGAGGAAAGAACACGGTTGGGAATCCTTCGCTCAGGGTGAAGTCCAGCCCTGCCTCTTGCCATCTGGGCCACCCAGAGGATACCTGAGCCCCTCTTGTGCACACCCTGCAAAATAGCAGCATCCATCCCTTCCTGGAGGGGTTAAAAGCAACGCTGTCATATGCATTACTTTGATGAAGGGTTGCAAGGGAAAATAAAGGTTAAGACTGTCACCTCAGCCGGGTGTGGTGGCGCATGCCAGTCATCCCAGTGGCTCAGAAGGCTGAGGCAGGAGGATCGCAAGTTTGAAGCCAGCCTCAGCAACGGAGTGAGGCCCTAAGCAACTCAGCGAGACCCTGTCTCTAAATAAAATATAAAATAAAATATAAAGAAGGGCTGGGGGTGTAACTCAGTGGTTAAGTGTCCCTGGGTTCAATCCCTGGTACAAAAAAAGAAAAGAAAAAGGGAAAGCGCCTCATGTTCCTGGTGCATAAAATGCATGTAACAGGGTAACGGGGTCTAGCCTGGGGGCGGGGATTGTGAGGATACAATTCACGTGTGAATCACTCGTGAATAGCGCGTGTAACTGTTCCAGGGACATAAAGAGCACTAGGTATTTCCATCATCTTCGTCATCATCGTTGCTAATAATAAAAGTGCTTATTAAATAATTATTCATGAAGAGCAGGAGCACTTAGCTTCTAAGAGCTCAGAGGCCGGGGTCCCTTCCAGACACTCCACCCTCCCGGTGAAGAGGACAGAAATCCAGTCCCTGGAATGCTCAGAGCAGAAGTACTGCAAGGCCATCAGTCCCTTGTCCCTGCCCCCACCCTCTGGGGGATGGCGCCTAGCCAAGGGGGCCATGGCACTACTTGAGACAGCCTGGCCCTGCAGCACAGCCCCGTGGGTGGCCCCACCACATCGTCCTGGCCAAGTTCCAGCAGCTGCCCCCTCCTGCGGCTCCACCTTCGCCTCCCAGGCCGTGGCCCAGGGTAAAGGACTGAGGGGAGGCTGAGGGGGTGGAGGTGGGGTGCTGTGGAGGCAGAGCTGGCCCCAGGCCAGGGGCATGACAAGGCACAGCCAGCTCCACTGTGATCCCCGATCCCCAAAGAAGGGGCAGGAACCTGTAGAGACCCAACACACACATGCCACCCTACCTGGCTGGGGTCAGGCTGTAGGTGACCTGGCTGAACAGCTCTCCTGGGTCCCTCTGACCCCTGCCTTATGGAGTGCCCATCACATGACCTCACTGGAGCCCCTTGTTCCAGCTTCTCCACTTGAGAAATGAGGGAGTCAGACCATGTGGCTTCTGTCATCTGTCACCGTCACCTTGTGGGAGTCTTGGCTGCCCTACCAGCACTGGGGCCCTCTGTCCCTCAGTCCCCTCCATCTCCCTGGCTAGGGTTCTTCACCTCTCCCAGTTCCCCTCTCCTGCTCTTGGCACCCCGTCTCCCTGTGCACCCCACTTTCCATTATGATCTACTTCAGCAACCATGCTGTCACCAAATCCTGATGGAGGGCCCTTGGTGGGCCAGGCCCCACAGCAGGTGCTGGAGCCGGAGGTGACCAGCATGGGGCTAAACCTGGGGCTTCCCAGGTGGAGGTGCTGACATGGGCCGTCATGTCACCAGCTCTGTCCCTGGCACCTGAGGGTTGGGACTAGGGGGCCACACAGGCAGGCCAGGAAAGGAAGAGCAGGACCAAGTCTCCAATGTCCAGCCCACCTGAGCACAGTGAGGCCTGGCTTCCCACTTAGAATCAGGAAGTCAGGCTGGGGCTGAGGCCAAGGCCAAGGTCAAGGTCAAACAGCCAGAGCACCAGGCCTGCCTGCCTGCCTGCCTGCCCCAGCCTCTCTGTGCCTGGCTTTCCTCATCTTTGAAATGGGTGTGATGGAAATGCCCAGTAAGGCAGGTTGTCCTGGAGATTGGCAAGGTGACAGAGGCGTAGCACTGGGCACAGGGAAGGCTCAGGGCAGTGACAGGCCTGTGCTCAGCGTCACAGACCTTCTGCTGGGTGCAGCTCCCTTTCGGGTGCAGGTGCTCACCCGTCATGGCAGACACAGAGGCCCCTAAGGACAGAACTGTCCCCAAAGCACACAGAGCATTGTGGCTGAGCCAGGACGCTCACCAGGTCTGTTTCTCAGGGACTCTCCTTTTCCCTGACCCATGCTGCCAGCACGTGGGGACCCGGGGGCCATCCTTGGCTGCGGCCGTAGAGAGCGAAGCCAGGGCGGGCAGGCGAAATGCTGCGGACCAGGTTTTCTGCTGTGCGCTCTGGGATCACAATGGAAAGTGCTGGTCTCTGCAGTAACCCAGGCAAGGCCGGGCCCCAGGGCCCCGCGCCCCGCTCGGGCCTGCTGAGCCAGCTCCCGCTTTGTGCCCCAGACTATAGGGACCAATGTCTGCCAGATTATAAAATGGGGGGTCGGCCCCTAGACACCCACAGCACCTGCCTGTCCGCCACCAGGAAATAGCAAGTCCCCAGGTAAGAGGGGAGCCACCACCCTGCTGAGGGCGGAGGGGAGGGGACGCGGAGAGGCAGGGGAGCTGTGCAGATGGCACTGAGTCAGGCAGGAAGTCCACGATGAGAGAGGGACAGTGGGTGAGAAGGAGGGAGAGGACACAGGCCTTGTGAGCAGATCGCAGCAAGAAAGACGGGAAGCTGGGCAGAGAGATGGGGAAGGACATCCAGGGAGAGACAGACAGACAGAGAAACAGAAGACAGGGACAGAGAGGGAGGGAAGCAAAGGTGGAGACCAACAGCAAGAGACAGGAAGGAGGGGGTGAAACATGGCAGGAAAGAAGGCATCCAGCCCCAGGGGGGTGCCACAGAACGGGGCAGGGATGGCTTGGAGTCCCAGAAGTGGTCCAAATGTCTGTCCTTCAGTGGTGGCAGAGCACCCCAGAGTGGCCACAGTCTTCTTGGGAGGCAGAGAGGCTGGGGGAGGGATCTGCCCACCCAACCACAGAGTGCTCAGGAACCAGCAGGACCACAGGATCCTCTTCTGTGCCCTCGGGGTCCCTTCAATTATCCACAGAATTGAAGGGAACACCCCCCTGCTTTCCCAAGGACAGTCAAGGCATTTGTCACATACTCAAAATAGACCATACACCCCCCCATGCGATGAGAAACTACTGGAATTAACCAAAGACCTCTCCACCCAACGCCCACACAGCCATGGTCCTCAGTTTAGAACCCTTGACGGGCATTGGTCCATCCTCTTGGGGTCCTCCTGCATGCCCCAGTCCAGGCCTGCATTTGCACCCACACACCCACCCCCAGGGAACGCCAGAGACCAAGTCTGGGGAAGGAGAGGGGACCTGCAAGCCTCCATTCTCTGAGCAGATGTTCGCTGAGAATCTCCCATGTGCGGGGCACAGAGCCAAGGGCCGGGGAGAGAGGGGGAATAAATCAGAGTGGGTGAGTGGCAGGGCGTTGACTAACCCAGTTGCCCGGTCCATCTGCTTGAGTTGAAAGTGGAGCCCTCCTGCCTTGTGGCCCTGGGAAGGGCGCCTTTTCTCTCCCAGCCTCAGACGGCTCCAGGAGATAAGGACCCCAGCTTCTCCAGGGGGTGGGGCATGTGCCTGGGATTCTTGAAGGATTCCCAAACGCCTCCTCCTCTTCCTCTGGTGACATGAACAAAACTACCCATGCAAATAAGTGTGCCAAGTGGTGTGAGCATCTGCAGGAGGGTGAACAAGCCTGGAAGGGAGGCAGGTACAGGGAAGGGCATCGCCGGTGGAGGGAACAGCATGGTCGAAGGCCTGGAGGAAAGACGCAAGAAAGAGGAGAGGGCCCCAGCCTGGAAAGTCTTGGCTGGAGAATGAGAATGAGGCTGCTGGGAGCGAGGGCGCACGCCTGTCATCCCAGTGGCTAAGGAGGCTGAGGCAGGAGGATCGCGAGTTCAAAGCCAGCCTCAGCAACTTAGTGAGGTCCTAAGCAACTCAGCGAGACCCTGTCTCTACATAAAATAGAAAATAGGGCTGCGGATGTGGCTCAGTGGTCGAGGGCCCCTGAGTTAAATCCCCAGTTTCCCCCACCTCACCCCCCAAAAAAGAAATGGGACAAAAATAACTTCAAGGCACATGTTTCCAAGGAGAAAGAGAGGAAATGGGTTCAAAGGCGGCTCAAAACACAGGACAAGGGGCAGGAGCGTGGGCAGGCAGCTTGTGGGCCGCCTCTGGATTCATGGAGGTCAAAGCATGCCCCCCTGTTTTGCAGAGGAAGCCATGTCTCAGCCTACCAAGGCCTCAGCCACAGCGGCAGTGAACCCAGGGCCTGACGGCAAGGGGAAGGGGGCCCCGCCCACAGGACCAGCCCCCGGCCCCGGGCCTGCCGTGGCCCCAGCATCGGTGCCCGTGCCCACTGCCAAAGCTGGGGGACTGCCTCCTGGGAGCTACAGGGTAAGGCCCTGGGGAGAGGTGGCCGCCAAGCCCACCTCCTCCCCATCCTGCCTCTCCCTCTCTCTGCTCCTCTCCCTCTTCCTCTCCCTCTCCTGTCTCTCTCCTCCTTCTTTCCTTCTTTACCTATTTCCTCTCCTTCCCCGGTTCCCATTTCTACCTCCCTTCCTCTCCGGCCTCCGTCTCTTCTGCAGAGCCTCCCCTTTCCAGACACTAATGTGCCCCATCTAGGAGGCCCCCAAAACGGCCAGCAGTCTCAGTACACCCAGAAAGAAGGGACCCATTCCAGAGGTGGTACACGACAACTAAAACGCACTGTACCATGAAAGGGACAATTGCTGGTGCAGCCAGCCTGTACAGACCCTTGTTCAGAGTGTGTCAAAAGCCAGGAGCACAGAAGGAAAGGCTGGCTTAGCAGCTGGCTTAGCAGCAGGCTCCGCCCATCCCAGGAGAGTCACCCGGGCAGCCCGAGGCCCTCCTGGAAATTGGATTTGGTTTGGATCTTGGGTACACACAACTGACCACCCGTGGTTCATGACACAGCTGGCTTTTATTTATGTAGTTTTATTTAATCATCTTTTTTTTTTTTTTTTTTTGGTACCAGAGATTGAATCCAGGGATGCTTAACCACTGAGCCACATCCCCAGCCCTTTTTTATATTTTATTAGAGACAGAATCTCTCTGAGCTGCTTAGGGCCTCGCTAAGTTGCTGACGCTGGCCTTGAACTTGCAATCCTCCTGCCTCAGCCTCCTGAGCCACTGGGATGACAGGTGTGGGCCACCACGCCTGGCTTACTTTTTTAACAATGCACCTTGTACCTGTAAACCCATGACTCATGTACAAGCCGGGGCTTGGTGACAATTCTCTACCTTACCTAGGGTGTCCTCACGATCCCACCTCTCTCCTCCCCACTCTAGGCAGCGACCACCCACCCTCCATGTTCATTATCTGTTTTCTTTATTTTCTTATATTTTTTATGCATTGTTTTTTAATGTATTGCTTGGTTTTCTTTTTTTCTTTTTGGTACCAGGGATTGAACTCAGGGGCACTCGACCACTGAGCCACATCTCCAGCCCTATTTTGTGTTTTATGTAGAGACAGAGTCTCACTGAGTTGCTTAGCACCTCGCCATTGCTGAAGCTGGCTTTGAACTCGCGATCCTCCTGTCTCAGCCTCCCACAGTGCTGGGATGACAGGCATGTGCCACCGTGCCCGGCTTATTGCTTGGTTTTCATTTATTGAAATATGATTCACGTGATTCTCTGTGTTTTCTTTCTTCTTGTCACTTACTATGAGATTCTAGGGTTGAGCATCTCTGCAGTCATTCCTTTGGGGCTGCTGTGTGATAGTCCAAAGTGTGACTGTCACTCTCCTGCCGAGGACTCCTCATCTGGTTGGCCCTGGCCTTGTTCATAAACAGAGTGGCTGGGTTGTTCTGTTTGCTTGTTTATTTTGAGACCGGGTCTCGCTGTGCCTCAAACTCCTGGGCTTCAGTGATCCTCCCTGTTCAACCTCCAGAGTCACGGGGACCACATCTGGGCTGGGGTGTTCTGATCCCTGACTCCCTGGGCCCTAATGCAGGACCTTGTCAGGCAGGGACCAGCTCAGAAGCACACTGGTCGAGGCAGCGGGAGCCTCTTTATTTTACAGCTGGGGAATCAGGGACTCAAGCAAGGCAGACAGCTGCCTCTGTTCAAGTGAAAGGCAACGTCTTCCCAATCTGGGACAGTGAGCAGATAACAAACCCAAAGGTGGGGCTTGGTGAGGAGAGGTCAGATCAGGTTCTCGCCTGTGTTACAGAGGGGAGCCTGGCCAGCACTTCCTACATCTGGGGCTGCAGATAAAGAAACGGATCAGGCCAGGCCTGATGTGCTCCAGGTGCACATCTGTAATCCCAGCAGCTTGGGAGGCAGAGGCAGGAGGATTATGGGTTCGAGGCCAGCCTCAGCAACTTAGCAAGACTCTGTCTCAAAATTAAAACAAAACAAAATTTAAAAAGAAAAAAAAATGACCAGGGATGTGGTAAAGCACCCCTGGGTTCAACCCCTAGTACCAAAAGAAAAAAGAAATAGATCAGCCCAGGCCTGCCATGGAGGAGCCCTTGGGGTTTGGAAGGTTTGGGCAAAGGGGATAAGGATGAAGAGAGGGGAAGAAACAGAGACCCAAACCCAAAGCAGCAGTTGCCAGGCAATGTTGTTACTGGTGCTGCTAAGGGGCAAGCATAGTGGTAGACACTGGAGCCCAACTCCAGGGTGGAGGAGAAGTAATCCAGGAAGGCTTCCTGTAGGAAGTGACATCTGAACCTAGAACAGAAGGGGGAACAGACATGGTCTAGACCCTGAGTCAGGCTGTGGGTGCTCCAGGATAGGGAGGGAGCGAGAGCACCCATGTTGGAGGAACTGCACCAAGAAAGTTCTGGAAGGGAGACCCAGGGGTTCCTAACAATGGTGCAGATCTTAAGTTCATGAAGGAGAGACAGGAAGACAGGATCGTTTCACAAATCATGGCTCCTGATGCTATCTCGTGCCCCGTGTGCGCCGTGCTCTAATACAAGTATTTCAGGAATATTCCACCTGGATCCGTCCAGGTTGGTGCGGTGTGGTTTGGATTGGAGCTCACACTGCCCCTTCCCTCTGCCTGGAGGGCTTCTCTTTTGCAGCTGGTGGTCTTTGAGCAGGAAAACTTCCAGGGCCGCCGGGTGGAATTCTCCGGGGAGTGCCTGAACCTGGGAGACCGTGGCTTTGACCGAGTCCACAGCCTCATTGTTACCTCCGGACCGTGAGTGCTGGGCAGAGCAGGGGGCTCCTTCTGCGGGGGCAACAGATCTGTAACATAAGAACACATTTCCCAGGCACCAGCTGTGAGCCTGGCCCACGCTAGTGCTACCTCTGTTTTTCCAAATCTCCTTGCAAACCTGAAGAGGAGACATGTTTTTGTTCCCATTTGACAGATGAGGAAACTGAGGCTCAGAGAGGTGATCTGATTAGTCTAAGGTCACACTGGTGGTGAATCACATCTGGGTTCTAGATGACCACCACTGGCAGTATAACAGGAGAGCTATTCTTTTCTTTCTTCTTTTTTTTTGGAGGGAGAAGGGTACTATGGATTGAACTCAGGGGCACTCGACCACTGAGCCACATCCCCAGCCCTATTTTGCATTATATTTAGAGACATGGTCTCCCTGAGGCTGGCTTTGAACTTGCAATCCTCCTGCCTCAGCCTCCTAGGCTGCTGGGATGACAGGCATGCGACACTGCTCCCAGCCGGAAGAGATATACTTATTCTCATTTAAACTGGGGCTTCTAAGGGTTAAGGGCATTGGCCAAGGCCACCTAGTGTTAAGTGGCCAGGCCAGCATTTGACCACCTGTTCTCACTCTGGGCTTCTCTAGGCCTTGGTGAGCCCCAGGGAGAGCAGAAGTACCGCCTCTCCGACGGAATGGCTCTCCCAGCGCCAGCCCCTGTCAGCTGAGGTCAGGGTGCTGGGCTGCTCCCAGGACAAGACCCACAGCCTCCTTTGCTCCAGTTTCCCCACTCCAAAAGCCCCCATGGGGCTTGGTCAGCCTGCATTCATTTGGAGCATCTCAGAGATGGGTTTTGAGGCCAGACCAGTCATTTACCTTGTTTGACCTCCAAGCCTCGATTTCCTCATTGCTGAACTGGGGGAGTCATGACCCCCCAATCATCCTCACTGGATCATTCTCAGTCCTGTGGGAGGTGATGCAAGTGGGGCCAGCACTGTGTGGGCATTCAGACATGGTGGCAGTCAGAAGACCAGGTCCCCTGCCCGTGGCCCTGTGAGCTCACCCAAGCCAAGGTAGGTGGCTGATGTAGGCTGGGGTGGGGACAAGAGTGCCTCCTGTGCCCACCCCACCCCCGCTGTGGTCAATACAACCTCAGCCCCACCCCCGGCCTTCAAGCCCAGCTGGGAACAGAAACTGCCGGATGTGGCCAGCTTGGGGTTTCAGGCTGCTTTGGGTGCTGGTGACTCAAAACCAGAGTATTTCTCCTCAGAGATGAAGCTGGTGTTTTCTGTGTGCTCCAGGGCTGTGCCCAAAGCAGACAGAAATGGCCCTGTGGTCCAGAGGCCTGGGTCAGGGCCAGCAGGGCTATGGGGGAAAAAAAAGAAGGAAGAAGATGGGGTTGGCAGGGGGAGAGAGGAGAGCCTGCCCTTGGCGCAGGTGGGAGGCGTGCCTACCCGAGACCTGACCCCACCCGTGACCTTATGCTAGAGATGTAGCCCCTGAGCCTCAATTTCCCTATCAGTGAACTGAGATTCCCACTCCTTCCTCTGCTGGCTGGCAGGCTCAAATAAGCCATGGGAGATGAGAGGAGGCATTGACAGAGCTTTCTGAAATTTCTCATCGAGGGGCGCAGTGGCGCACACCTGTCATCCCAGCAACTCGGGAGGCTGAGGCAGGGGGATTGCAAGTCTATCCATTGCCCATCTATCCATTCATCCATCCATCCATCTATTCAACCACCCACCCATCCATCCATCTACTCAACCATCCATCCATCCACCCACCTATCCACTCACCCATCCATCCATTCATCCACCCATCCACCCACCCATCCATCTACCCATCCATCCACCCACCCGTCTATCTACCCATCCACCCACCTATCCATCCATCCATCCACCCACCCATCCATCTACCCACCTACCCACCCATCCATCCATCCATCCATCCACCCACCCATCCATCTACCCATCCATCTACCCATCTATCTATCCACACATACATACATATATGCATGCATGCATCCATCTATCCATCCATCCATTCATCCAACCAATCATTTTCCTTCCACTCCAGACCACAGCTGAGGCGGATCCAACTGTCTTCTGAAAGAACATGCCCAAGTTTTCAACTCTTTCATTTCAGTATGACTGATTCATCCCTCAGACCAGGACCTGAAGGTTGGTCCATGATGATATGTCATCACTGCCATCCTTCTGGGGACAGGATTACCAACAGCCTGCAGATGATGCTCATGGCCATGCCCCTGAACCCTCTCTTATCCCTGGAAACTCCTGAACACATAAAAAAACACATAGAAAGGTCCAGAGCCTCTTAGCTGTCTCTCCAGAACAATTGGCCCCTCCAACACAAGTTCACGTCCCATCCTTAATCAGGATGTATGGAGAAAGATGGAGAAAGCTCCCACTGGACTTCCTAATTAGTCCTTGTAAAGGACTAATAGCATGTCACATTGATTCTTACAGGTATGTGAGATTCAGCAATAACTGTCCTTCTCTCCCACTATCCCATACCAGTCCCTGAGCATCTCCTGGATGCTGGGCCAGTCTATCAAACTTGTATCAGTTTTCCTCTTAGCCCTGTACCTCTGGGACTATCAACTATTAAATATGTCTCATTTTAAATGATTCTGTTTAAACACAAATACATACATTTTAGAAGAACTTTTGATTCCCTTTTATAAGTGGAAAGCTAGTAGCTCTTGTGATAAATTAAAAAGTATCCATAAAAAAGAACATGAGGAGCAAGGAAGTGTCACTATGATACCCTTGCCCGCTTAAGGCTCTGGGTAGGTGATCTGTTCTCTCTTTCTTGCAAAAAGAGAGATGGGTGATTGTTAAAGACACATTAACATCAGAGACTTTCTCTTAGCTGGCTTTAATGAAACATCTCTTTTTGAATTATTGGGCCAGGTCCTTGTAGTACTCAGAGCACGTGTGAATCCTACATTTATAAACAGTTTGCTTAGATAATCACACTCATTATCTCATTTAATCCTTCACCAAGTCCAGGAAAATAGGTATTTTAGTGTAGAAGGAGGAAAAGCCACCTGCCTGTAGTCACAGAATTTAAGGGGTGTGTCCTAGAATGAACCCAGGCACCTTAGGCCACTTGGGACCTCTCTACTGGCCTCAGGGCTACTTTGCCAGGGAAATGGGAAGGCAGCCGGGCGGGGGCATCTGCTGACTGTTTTTCTCCTCTCTACGTCTGTCCCCTCACTGTCCTTCCCACATCCAGGTGGGTGGCCTTTGAGCAGTCCAACTTCCGTGGGGAGATGTTCATCCTGGAGAAGGGCGAGTACCCACGCTGGGACACCTGGTCAAGCAGCTACCGGAGTGACCGGCTCATGTCCTTCCGGCCCATCAGGATGGTGAGTGGGTTGGGGAATCGGTGGTAGAGGTCAGAGGCAAGTCTGAGGTCCCCCTTGGTGGACAAGGGAGAGAAGGAACAGTGGACAGAGAAGCCCGATGACCCTGGGTTGTCACACACCTGTAGGTTCTTGTGCTCATCAATCTGTCCAGCACCTGGACACTCGCTATGGGCACCAGGATCTGTGCCAGGAACCTTGGGCAAATGCATCCTCAAAAGCAGGCATTTTGCCGGGCACTGTGGGACACGCCTGTCATCCCAGCATTTTGGGAGGCTGAGGCAGGAGGATCAGAGTTCAGAGCCAGTCTCAGCAATGGTGAGGTGCTAAGCGACTCAGTGAGACCCTGTCTCTACATAACACACAAAATAGGGCTGGGGATGTGGCTCAGTGGTCGAGTGCCCCAGAGTTCAATCCCTGCTACCCCCCAGCCCCCGCCAAAAAAGCAGGTGTTTTCCATCGGTGCTGTAGAGATTGGAATCAATCCTTTCGTTGTGAGAACTAAAGATTTCAGTGTCTTCCTTGATTTCTTGGGGAGATGTTGTCAGATCCTTGATACCATCTTACACCCTCCTGGGCAGCTCTAAAATCCCAGGGCCAACCCCAACATCAAATGAATGTGCCAGTGGAAAATTGTGCCAGGGCTCACAAGGGGTGTTTGTGGAAAGGCAGCCGGGGCTCCCTGATAGTTAGACGACATCCTAGATCAGCCTCCTGTCATCGAAGTCGGCACACAGCAGATTCAGAGTGGGTAAGTGGAGACAGCCCCACGTGACCGCAGTATTTCCAGAACTATGAGTCGATTATGAGTCACAAAACCACCACCACGTCTTTCCCACCAATGACAGACAGTCTCTGAAGGTAAGTGACTTGTCTTTCAAGACAGAAAATTCACGAGGAATTTTCATGAATGTCCATTGGAAGCTGTCAGGTGCCGAGGAGCAATTGTTTTGGCATTAACAAATTGACCTTAATGAATTCGTGGTTTTCTCAGAACTCAAGGCTGAATTATTAGCTTTCATAATGGACTCTGTGAGAATTCCTACATTTGTCTCCTTGTTATTGAATGGCCTTCATATGACCATCTATGCCAGAGAGCTTGTTGGAAGAGTGGTTAGACAGGGGTTTGCCAGAAACTTCCAGAAGGATGCTGGCTGACATAGTAGGCACTAGCCATTTGGCACTATTGAAACTCAAATGTTGGCTACTCTGAATGGAAATGGGCTATGAGTATATAATACAAACCTGGGTTTGAATCTATGGTAAAACATTTTTTTAAAGATTGTAAGATGTGTTAATATGATATTGGTCACATACTAAAATTATAATATTTGTAGATATATTTGTTTAAATAAATTATATTATTAAGATTTTTTTTTTGGTACCAGGGATTGAACCCAGGTGTGCCTGACCACTGAGCCACATCCCTGGCTCTTTTTACTTTTTGTTTAGAGTCAGAGTCTCTCTGAGTTGCTTAGGGTCTCACTAAGTTGCTGAGGCTGGCTTTGAACTCATGATCCTCCTGCCTCAGCCTCCAAAGTTGCTGGGATTACAGGCATGCACCACTGTACCCAGCCAAAAAAGAAAAAAATTAAACCCCGAAGCTTCAAACCCACCCAAATCAATTAATTCCAAATCTCTGGGGCTGGGTCTGTTTCTTCCTGGTCCTGTTCTGGGCCCTGTGGACAAAACATCAGTATCCTTGTCCTCGTGGGGTTTACACTGTGCTCAAGAGGCAGCTAGTGGCCAGGTGCAGTGACGCACACCTGTCATCCCAGTGGGTTAGGAGGCTGAGGCAGGAGGACTGCAAGTTTGAGACCAGTGGTTAAGTGCCTCTGGGTTCAATCCCTGGTACCAAGAGAAAAAAGAAAAAAGAAAAAAGAGGCCACTGGTGAAAACGGAATCCATCTGTAATCAGACACCATGCTGGGTGCTGTCCAGGGCCGTGCAGTCTTGCTAGGAAAGTGAAGAGGGGATGTCGAGGCTCTGAGGTTGGGGGCTGGGAGTGGTCAGGGAAACTGGCCCCTGAAAGTCGGGGACCACACTGGCCACGAGGTGAATGAGTGGAAAATCCCTGCAGGAACAGAATATGCAAAGCTCCTGAAGGGGACGAACTGGGTGTGGCCAGGACCTTAGAAGCTGTCCGTGTGGCTGCAGCAGAGCAGGGGGTGCAGAGGGACGTGAGAGGAGGGATGCCAGCAGAGCCAGGTCTTGCAGGGTCTCCTGGGCAACAGGGAGGAGCTTGGCCTGGGGCCCACCAGCAACAGGGAGCCGCAGGCTGGCTAACCCTCCCAAGGCCCTCAGGTCTGCAACAGTGACAGGTAACGGCTGTCACCCTTAAGTAGTCACCATGGGCTGGTGATCACACTGCAGGCATTTTTTCACGCCATGGCTCAACGATGCCCCATGTCCCCTCCCTGCTTCACGCCACACACTCGCCCTCTTACACCCTGACCACATGGGCATTTGCTTTTCAACACGCGCACTGTGCATATCTGTACCTCCCAGCCTCCTCTGTGCTTCCCCTCCACCTCAGTCTCCTCCTTTTCCATCTCACACAGTCCTGCGTAACTGCCAAGGCCCCTCTCAAATGTCCTTTCTTGGGTGAAGCCTTCTCTGGCCCCCTTTCTTGCCCTCTGGAAGAACTAACTGACTTTCCTCATCTGCGATCTTCTAGGGAGTCTTTCGTAGAGAGATGCTCCTACATCCTGACCTTCTCCTGATGGCAAATAGTACTAAATAATCATAGCACCCATTTATTGAGCACCTACTATATACTGGGTGCTTTGCCTGCCTTTCATGGAGCCCCACAACAGCCCTAGGAGGCAGAAGCTACATAGCAATCATGGTAAACAATAAGGGAACAGAGGCTCAGAATGAAGGGCTTATGGCACCGAGCTGGTCAGGGAGGAGGCTGGAATTTAAATTCAGCTCTGCAGACCCCAGAGACCCTCGAGGCTGGCATTGCTATGCGACTCTTGCCCATTCATCTCTGCAGCAACTCAATCCTTGGACCTAGAATAGCTCTTTTGAAAAGATGGGCGATCCCCCTCTTTGCCGTAACAGGTATGAGCTAGGCTCAGTGGCGCACATTTATAATCTCAGCAGCTCAGGAGGGCGAGGTAGGAGGATTAAGAGCACAAGGCCAGCCTCAGCAACTTAGCGAGGCCTTAAGCAACTCAGTGAGACCCTGTCTCTAAATAAAATATAAAAAAGGGCTGGGGATGTGGCTCAGTGGTTGAGCGCCCCTGGATTCAATCCTTTGCATCAGAAAGAAAAAAAAAAAAAGGAAATAACAAGTATGCTTAAAAAACAAGACCGAGGGTCATGGAAACATTGACAGCCAGCACTGAGTCTCCTGGCCACTGCAGGGGTTGGCCACTGACACAGCCGTTGCTGAGTGCTGAGCCGGGCAGTTATTACTTACAATCCCAGGCATGAGACAACTGTGAGTCCATTCTACAGGTGAACAGACAGAGGCTCCAAGGGGCCGGATAAAAAGCCCAAGGTCCTCAACACATCAACGTCAGAGGTAGGAATTGAACCCAGATTGTTCCACTAGCTCCCTTCGTGACTTCAGGGCCAATGAGTATGATGGCAGAGGGACACACTGATTTCTCTGAAAGCTTCTGCACCTCAATGGCTGTGTGTCATTGATCAAGAAAGTTGACCTCTCTGAACCTCGCGCCCCTGACCACAATAACAAAAACAAACACATTTTTGCGCCTTTAGTGCATGCCAAGAATTGTGCTCAGTGCTTTACGTGGGTGAATTCACTCCATCCTTGAAATTACCCTGTGACACTGGAGCTTATGTCTCCTTTTCCCAGATAAGGTGGGTCCTTCTGGGCCAGGCCCTGGAGACTCAGCCCTCCCCCTCCATGCCCAGGAGGCCCCAATGAATATTCTATCTGCTTCATTCGTACTTTGCCTTCCTGACCCAGCCTCTGCTTCCCCAGGACTCCCAAGAGCACAAGATCTGCCTGTTTGAAGGTGCCAACTTCAAGGGGAACACCGTGGAGATCCAGGAGGACGACGTGCCCAGCCTCTGGGTCTACGGCTTCTGTGACCGTGTGGGCAGCGTGAAGGTCTCCAGCGGAACGTAAGCGTCCTTCCTGCCAAGTCCCCGTCCCCCATGTCAAGCACAGACACACTCTAGGGCTGCCCCACTTAGCGGACAGAGCACCAGGCTCCTGGGAAAGGCCCTGCCCCTGCCGGGTGCTCCCAGTGGGTGCCTGGGATCCTGCCAACAGAGCGCAGGGAGTCAGGCTTGGAGGGATTCCGTGCCGGGTGATTGGTTCTAAAAAGCTGGGAGATGGAGAAAGGGGCGTTGCTAGGTCAGAGGGGGACTAAAGGACTCATCGAGTCACAGGGAGGGCGGTCAGAGCTGGTGTGGATACCGGAGTCCAGATGAGCATGGGGACAAGGGACTGCAGGGCAACCTGGACCCCCTGCGGAAATAGGCAGAATGACCCCAGAGAGGTAAATCTGTCAGGAGAGCGCCTTGACCTGCATCTGACCTGCTGAGGGTCCCAGGTGAGCCCCTGCCCCTCTCTGAGCCTCCCTATCACCCCCTACACGATGAGTAGACAAGACTTTCATCTAAAAGGGGTCTTTCTGCTCCAAAGTCCCCAGAGTTAAAGATTTCCAAGCGAGGCACGGTAGCGCACGCCTGTCATCCTAGTGGCTTGGGAGGCTGAGGCAGGAGAATTGCGAGTTCAAAGCCAGCCTCAGCAATGGCGAGGCACTAAGCAACTCAGTGAGACCCTGTCTCTACGTAAAACACAAAATAGGGCTGGGGATGTGGCTCAGTGGTCGAGTGCCCCTGAGTTCAATCCCTGGTACAAAAACAAAAAAATTCCAAACAGAGAGCCCCATGACCCTATGTCCATGAGAACACAGGGAAGGGCCAATGCCCAAACAGGTCACTTTCTCCTTCTCCCTGCCCCCAAACCATCAGGCCAGGTAGCCCTGGTCTCCTGGCAAGTGTATCTCCATTTTCAGATTCTTTCTGAGTTCTTACAGTGGTTTCAGGGCCTTGGCCTTTTTCTTGTTCTTTTCTCTTCCCTGAAAATGGAATCCCTGTCCCCCAAGCCACCCAAAATATACTGAGCCCGGTCAGAGAGGCAGGCACTGTGGTAGGGGAACAGGAGAAATGAAAGCCGGGTTCCTGCCTTGAGGAGCTTACCCGGCCCAGCAGGGGAGACCCCAGGATGCCTGTGAGATGGTGTCCAGAGATGCCGGGACGAGATGGCCCAGAGAAGGCCTCCAGGCTGCAGGAGGTCAGAGGGCTCAGGACAGTTTTGGGGACCTGGCTGTGTGTGCCGGGTGGAGGGCAGGCAGAGGTTTATGTGCAGAGGCTGAAACTTTAGCCAGGCTTCGAGGGATGAACAGAGGGTCCGAGAGAGGCCACAGAGCTGACAACAGTTACAAATGAATCATTGATAATAATAGGTCTTCTGAGTGCTTACCAAGTCCTGGGGGGGCTCCTTCAAATGGACTGTTATCACATCCTCTTCAGCAACCAATGAGGGAGGTTAGGACCCCCACCTCCTGAACTGTCCCAGCCTGTCAACGGCAGAGCTAGGGGTGCGCCCTGGTGTGTGTGGATTCCAGAGAGGGCGTTCCCAGTGCCCACCCACAACTCACAGGAAGCCCATCTTGTGAAACCCGGCTCTCCCTCTCGGTCAGTCTGGGGGCAAACAGTTCCCAAGCCTGAGCCACACTTATTTGATTCCGTTCTTCCCTGAACCCCAGGATTCCATGCTCAGTGCATGTGTATTAGTCTCCCTGGTACACACAGGCAATGGGCTTAGGAAAAGGTAAAGGTTTTTCCATCTGGCCCCCAAAACACCCTTAATAAACAAGCCACCAGCAGCCAGACGCCATTGCTTGTGCCTGTCCTCCCAGTGGTTCAGGAGGCTGAGGCAGGAGGATCACAAGTTGGAGGCCAGCCTCAGCAACTTAGGCCCCAAGCTACTCAGTGAGACCCTGTCTCAAAATTTAAAAAAAAAAAAAAGATTTGGGGATGTAGCTCAGTGATAAAGTACCCCTAGGTTCCATCCCCTGTACCAAAAAATTAAAAATAATAAAGAAATAAAGAAACCAGCCACAATGGCCATGCCACTCTCCAGAGGAGGAACTGGGAGATGAATCAGAGAAGTGAAGACCTTGCTTAAGGACACACAGCAGAAGGGGGCGGAGCCAAGGCAGATGAGCCAGGCCCCCAACAGGCTAGGGCCGATGGAGATGCTGTGGAGGCTGGCTCTCTCCACGGGGCCCTCTTGCTCCTTTCCCAGCTGGGTCGGCTATCAGTATCCCGGCTACCGTGGATACCAGTACCTCCTGGAGCCCGGCGACTTCCGGCACTGGAACGAGTGGGGAGCCTTCCAGCCGCAGATGCAGGCCGTGCGCCGCCTGCGTGACAGGCAGTGGCATCGCGAGGGCTGCTTCCCTGTCCTGGCCGCCGAGCCCCCCAAGTGAGTCCGCTCTGCACCCCTCCCCCGCCCTGTCCCCGCCTCGGGCTCCATGTCCCCGTTTTCCCCATGCAAATAAAAGTTCCTAAAGCCAAATGTCTCCTGAGTCTGTGAGCCCAAGTGTGTCGCAACGCCGTCTGGTTTGCTGCACTGTGACTTCCCCTGCCCTAGTCCCAACAGAAAAACAGCGAATGGGTCAAAGTTCTTTCTACACATCATCCTGGTATATCTTTCAGACTCCTCCAGGAGGTTGGAGTGATGATTATTCCTATTTCACATGTGAAAACATTGAGGCTCAGAGAGGGGAAGCGACTTGCCCATGGTCACACAGCTAGCAAGTGTAGACTCGAAGCCAGGCAGCCTTGCACTCTTCAGCAAACCTGTGTTTGCAAACTCTCCATCCTTCATGCACCACACTGGTGGTGGTGGTGATGATGATGATGAGGATGATATCTGAATACACCTGGTTCGTTATGTACACAGTGTTTTTACTTAAACAGACTTATTATTTTATACCTAAATGCATTGACTTGTAAATAAAACTTTATAACACTCCAGGAAGTATTCCGTCAGTATCCGACACCATAGATAGAGAGCAATTGTATAAATAAATCAAACCCAATTTCAAGAAGGATGGAATTCTCAGCAGACACCACTGCCGGTCGAAGTCTTGCTCCTTGGCTTAGCAAGCATCAGAGAAAACCACACAAGCTGCTTGCACGCCTCCCCCCAACCATCTGATTTAATCAATGAAGACTGAGCGTTCTGTTTGTGTATCTATTCAGTGTCCTTTAATCCTGGACCAGGTTCCACCCAGAATCCTCCCTTTTGGAAAATCCCCAACCGTTGTTATTGACTCCTATGTCAACCGTTGACATTAACCATGGATCTATACAGGAAGCCTGGGGGGAGAAGGTGTTGCTAAGGATATCTTTTGGGAGGAGAGCCTATCTAAAAGATGAAGCAGGAACTGGCTCAGAAAAGGAGGAAGGTAACACTCCAGGCAGAGTGAACAGCAGGATCATTATTACCCCATAGAACACCTTTGCATACATGATAAAAAAGATGTCTCTAACTCAAGACGTTTTACTGCCATCCACCAGAAATTATTGGTATAAATCTGTGTTGTCTAGAATATCAATGTGGTACCCTTGAACTGTGCCCAACTTGCACAGCTGTGCTTGGCAGCCCTAAAGCACCATGAATTCATATATGAAAGCATGCATGAATTCTCTTCTTTTGTTGGATGCTGGAAAGTGTCAGGCAGAGTTTCAGTCCCCAGGGTCTCATTCTTCCCATTGATAAAGTAGCAGCTTAAATGTCCTTCTAGCCCCAAGACTGAAGCTGGGATTCCATGGTTCCAAAGCCCCATGAGTCTCTAAGATTCTGTAATTTCTCTCTAATCTTCTGTAAGTCTGATTTTAAAGTCAAGCTACAAAAGATTCCCAACCTGACTTTTCGTTTTTGGAAGGTGGGGTGGGTTACTGGAGATTGGACTCAGGGCCACTTGACCACTGAGCCACATCCTCAGCCCTATTTCTTAAATTTTATTTAGAGACAGGTTGGCTTTGAACTTGCGATCTTCCTGCCTCAGCCTCCCGAGCTGCTGGGATGACAGGCTTGCGCCACTGCACAGGGCCCATCCTAAGTTTTCTAAGCCTTTGAAAACTCAGGATGGGAAAAAAAAGAGAAATATCATCCATTGAAATTCAACATAACTGTGCTTTCTGATCACTCAGAACTTTATTTTTATACTTTTTGAAAGAACTATTTTGGACTTATTTAGAACGGTTTTCTTTTCAGTATGTCAATCTGCTGGGTCCTATAAAAAGAAAATATGCAAGAAATTTCACCGGTTAAGTTAGTCCTAAAACTTCTTTACAGTCATAGTCTGGAGCTCCTGGATTAGCTTTCAACTCAGAGACGTCTTCATTTTCTCCCGGGTGCTAACCTAGGGAAACAAGGGCAGTTAGCATTGCTCACACAAGATGCTTATGCTTGCCAAAACAAACACTCCGACCAACGGGAAGGAAATAACGTCATTATTTTTTATTTAATGTTTTGTTTTGATAACGAGTTGATGAACACATAGAACATGTTGTCATCAAAACAAACACTGTTTAAAATTAGAAGCAAAAATAAATAATATACCTGAAAGAAACCAGTGAAAAGTAACACATGGAAAGACCGTGGTGAGTGTCACCCAGGAGCAGTATCCCAGCTGCCCCTGTCACCATCCCAATTCCAACCAGCCCTCGAAATGGCAGCAGCTTGGGGTTGGGGTTGTGGCTCCGTGGTAGAGCGCTTGCCTGGCACATGTGAGGCACCACATAAAATATAAATAAATAAAATAAAGGTACTGTGTCCATCTACAACATATGTGTGTGTGTGTGTGTGTGTGTAAAAGAAATGGTAACAGCTCAAAAATAAAACCACCATACGACCTAGCTGTACCACTCCTTGGTATTTACCCTGAAGAATTAAAGTCATCTTATCACAGAGACACATTCATACCCATGTTTATAGCAGCACAAATCACAGTTGCCAAACTATGGAACCAGCCTAGGTGTCCATCATGGGCTGAATGGACAAAATGTGGTATATATACACAACGGAGGTTTTGGTTTATTTGTTTTTATTTTGAAATCAGGGGCACTCAACCACTGAGCCACATCCCCAGCCCTTGTTTTATTTTTTATTTAGAGACAGGGCCTTGTTACATGGCTGAGGCTGGTTTAGAACTCATGATCCTGCCTCAGTCTCCTGAGCTGCTGGGATGACAGGTGTGAGCCACCACTGCCTCCGTCCACAATGGATTTCTTAAAATTTTTATTTATTTATTTGTATGTGGTGCTGAGTATCAAACCCAGTGCCTCAAACGCGCTGGAGCTACAGCCCCAGCTCCACACAATGGGGTTTTATTCAGCCATAAGGAAGCACAAAATTATGTCATTTGTAGCAACATGGATAGAACTGGTAACCCTAATTTTGAGTGAAATAAGTCAGACTCAGGAAAGCATCTTTAAGTTTTTTTCCCTCATATGTGGAAGTTAGAGGGGGAAAATGGGGATACCATAAAAAGAGAAGAGAGACAATTATGAGGGAGGAAAGTAGTGGGAAGGGAGCAGGCAGGGGAGCAGGAAGGCATTGGGAAAAGCCAATGACGTTTTTATGGAAATAGGAACAGGCCGTAGAGAACCCCATCATTCCATATAAAATATGCACCAATACAAAAAGAAGTGGGACCAGCTCCCCACCTGGAGCACAACAGCAGGACTTCAAGATCAGGAATATTCTTGTCTTGAAACGAAAACTTCCAGTTTCAATTTCATCAGGTGTCTAACTCTCAAAAAAAAAAAAATGTTGGGGATGATATTGGAGGAAACAGAAGAGTTAGAATTGCAAGTGCCCCAATGTCCCCTTTCCTGGGGGCTTCACCATGGTGATTTCAGCCCTGCAAGGAATTTTCCCTGGACAAAGGCTTTAAAGCTCCATGCTAGGGGAAGCTGGGAACCTACCATGTTTGGGGGCTCTCATCTCAGCTTCCAGATCTTTGAATGATAGGCCTTTGGGGAGACAAAGCATCTGAGTTACAGAACATTCACTCCCATCCACGGTAAAAGAATCTTTTCAGGCACTGAGGTATGATCCAAGGCCGCAGTGTGTGTCTATGCTACGGGGACAAGAGGACTCCCAAAGGCATCAGAGGCACTGACCACTGCTGAACAGACAGTGGGTGCTGATGGACACATAGCAACTAAGGCGTAGGGGAAATACGTGGTTCTGGGGTGCCTCTGGATGTTCAAAAGAGATGAGCATCTTATTGAGAGCCATGTTTCCATGACAACCTTTCCCCTGGGGGCAGACACCTAGGATCCAAGAGTGATAACCTGGATACCCAGCTAGGAATGGTGATCTCACATCCTTCCAGCAGAAGGAAACGATCCCTCTAGCTTCACTTCCGGCTCACTGTGGAGTCACCTCCTGCAGTCAATGTGCTGGAAAGGGAGAAAGAGACCCAAGTTTAGATTCCGGCTCTGATACCTACCCGCTGGTGCCCTGGTTCAAATCCAATTATCTGATGGAGCGTCTGTTTTTCCATCTGTAAAATGGAAGAGATGGTCATAGAACCTCAGAAACATGCTGAGAGGAGTCAACCATCAACTTGACTCCGACACTTATGAGTCAAGTGCACAGTAACTACATAAAGTAAGTGTAGTTACTGTTAACAGCATCCACATCACCTTCTCCAATGTCGGAGCGGAGCCGGGAAGAGTTGTAGAATCAATGGGTTTTCTGCTACATTGAGACTTCACAGTTTCCACAAATGCTAATTGAAGACCCTCTAAGTACCAAGTTCTGTCTGCATGCTGGAGAGGTAGGTTGGGGGAGAAGACAGAGGAGGCCCCCACTCTGGCTGTTCCCAGGCTGGGGATGCAGACAGGAAGGAGCTCTTTCTCAAATTCCTGGACTGTGTGTGGTCCAGTGTCCAATCCATGAGGATGACGTGGGTAGGGGGAGGTGAGAGGTCCTAGGTTGACTGGCAGATTAAGAGCTGCACGGCTTGCTGAGCTGGAGGTCTGGGAGGAGGAGCCCCAGTCCAGACACCAAAAGGCCATTCTGGTCTTTATTAGTTCAGATGCTGAGAGCTGCCCATTCTGTCTTCTAAACATCTCTGGAACTAGAACACTTCCTCTGTCTTCAACTACTTCCTGGGCTGGCTAATCTGCCCTGGATTCATTCTTTCTTTCCTTTTTTTTTTTTGGTACCAGGGATTGAACTCAGGGGTCACTCCACCACTGAGCCACATCCCCAGCCCTATTTTGTATTTTATTTAGAGACAGGGTCTCACTGGGTTGCTTAGGGCCTTGCTTTTGTGGAGGCTGGCTTTGAATTCACGATCCTCCTGACTCAGCCTCCTGAGCTGCTGGGATGACAGGCATGCACCATCATACTTGGCTGCCCTGAATTATTTCAAAAACCTCCCAAATCATCTCCCTGTCTGCTCCTCCATGCAGCAGCTGGAGGGGTCTTTGCAGAAAGCACAGCTAACCACACCCTTCCCTAGGAACACCTCCCTGTCTCTCCATCGCTGCATGATAGAGCCCTGACTTTCTCCTGCCCGTGAAGCCTTGTGGCATCCAGCGTGCAGACCCCTGTGACCTCTTCTCTCACCTCTACCGCATCCTGTCCACTCTGCTATTCTCCTTCCTGTGAGGCCCTTGCACCTGCATCTATCCACCCACATGCAAGCTCAGGCATCAGTGGAAACACCCCTGGTTCTTCCTCCCTGGATCAGGTCCCCCTGCTCCAGCCTTAACCATTCCACATACTCTCTTTACTGGGATGTCTTGCTGGAGGGTCCAGCTTCTCCCATGTGGGGGCAGGGTTCCAGTCCTCCTTTATCTGCTGAATTTCAGCTCCAGCATTCAGTGACCAGCAAATGCTGTTTCTACAGCACTATTAAACAAATAGCAACATCCTGACCTCTCTTCTTTGATCTCCATTTCTTTACCCACAGAGCAACGTTAGAAAAGGTTGCCTAGTTAGTGTTTAACGTGTGTGCCCATCGATTATTCATAGGAAGTCACTACTATGCACTCAATAAATACTATATGATGTTTTTATTGCTTCCAGGTCAATAGTAACCTGCTCCATGGACACAGTGGATTTCATTTTGTCAACCTGAGCATCTGCTACATGGTAAGCACTTTTTTTTTTTTTCTTTTCTTTTTTTGTGCTGGGGATTGACCACAGGGGCACTCGACCACTGAGCCACATCCCCAGCCCTATTTTGTGTTTTATGTAGAGACAGGGTCGCACTGAGTTGCTTAGCTCCTCGCCATTGCTGAGGCTGGCTTTGAACTCGCGATCCTCCTGCCTCAGCCTCCCAAGCCACGGGGATGACAGGTGTGTGCCACTGTGTCCGCTCACAGGCACTTTTATTAAATTTATATTTTAGTCGTTGACAAACCTTTATTTTATTTATTTGTATGTGGTGCTGAGAATCTAACCCAGTGCCTCACATATGCTAGGCAAGCTCTGTACACAGGAATGAATTTGGACACATGGTCAAATTACTTTGTGCTTTGATGCGTGTGTGTGTGTGTGTATGTGTGTGCGCAGTTGTGACTATCAGAGAAATTCACTTTAAATAAGTAATATACACATATCTGTATATGGTAAAAAAAAAAAAGTTAAAAGAAAACAAAGGTCCACTGTGACAAATTAGTATGTATCCCTTTCTCTCCTTCAGGCATTCAATGGATATACATATAATGCATAGGCAAGTCTATTATTTTCTCCATTTTGCAGATGGAAACAGATACAGGGGTTATAGATCTTAGACTCAACTGAGATTTACCAGCCTGGAATTTTTATTTTTTATTCATTTAATTTTTTGTGTACCAGGAATTAAACCCAGGGGTGCTAACACTGAGCCACATTCCAGCCCTTTTATTATTTTTCATTTTGAGACAGGGTCTTTCTAAGTTGCATAGAGCCTCGCTAACTTGCTGAAGCTAGTTTTGAACTTGCAATCTTCCTGCCTCAGCCTGCAGAGCCGCTGGGATTACAGGTGTGCGCCGCCATGCCTGGCTAGCCGGGAGTTTTCTTCATTCTTGCATGGCAGGGTTTTTTGAACTCTTGCACTATTTATGTTTTAGGCGAGACAATTCGGGAGCGGGGGGTGTCCTCTGCACTGTAGGAACCCGGGCTTTCTACCCTGTGGAAGTCACTAGTCCCCCTTGCCACATCCCCAGGTGCAACGACCAAAACTTGCCAACTCTTGGGGCGAGGGTGGGGCGGGAGGACGTCAGGTAAGGTCGCCCCTCGTAACCACCGGCGCTGTGACTGCTCCCCTGAAGCCCTCCCTCTTTTATCTGTTTTACACAGTGGCACCAACGCACCCGGTCTGGCTCTAGTTGTTTCCTCGACACCACTTTTCCGCGATCTTTCTCCTTCGCTGCTTGTAGCCCTCGCGCGGGGCGGCGAGGTGGACGCGGCGAGGAGGCCGGGGCTCGCAGCCCGGCTCCCGCAGGCCCGAGGCCCGCCCCTGGCCCTCCAGTGCGCTCCACGCGCCTGGGAGGCGGGCGCGGGGGCGTGGCTGGTGTGGGCGTGGCCGCGCCGGGACCGCCCCCGCGACGTCACTGCGCCGCGGCCCCGCCCCGCGCGGGCGCCTGCCCCTCCCCGGCCGGGCGGCTGGCTAGCCGGGATCGCGCGGCCTCGGCGCGGCGGCGGGCACGGTGAGTGGCCTCGGGCGGCGCGGGGGCCTGGGCTGCAGCGGGGCGCGGGCGGGTCGGCCTCGGGCTGGGGCCTCGTCCCCGCGGCGTCCTCGGGGCCCGGCTGCGGGGCTCGGGGCCGCGAGGCGACAGCGCGGGGTCCTGGGCTCCGCTCCCGCCCGGCGCCCCGAGCGCCTCCCGCGACGCGCTGCACACGCGGGCCCGGCGACCGCGCCCCCCCGCGGACCCTGAGTCCGGGACACCCCGCGCCCCGTGTGTGTGCCGGCGCGCGGGCGCGACAGCGGCGTGTCACCGCCCTTGGAGTCCCCAGCCCGCCCCGGCGGGACCCCGGCGCGCGGGGAAGTTAACTTGCGGCCGCGGCGCAGGGCGAGGCAGGGCGGAAATCGCCGGCCGGGGAGGGACCCGTGGTGACTCGGAGGTCGTCGCGAGGAGGGCCTGGACTTGGCCGGAGGACCCCATCCCGTCCCACTCCCGGGCGACCTCTGCCTCGCGGTGTGAGCCGGACGGAAGGTGCTTCCTGAGGCCGGATTGGCAGCAGAGCAAGGGGGACACGGTCACTTGGCAGAGCCATTTATTGCGTGAGCAGAGATCAAGGTCTGCCTTACCCACTCAGGCCCGTCCCCCTCGGAGGGACGATGGAATCCTTCAGTGGCACTCTGTCACTTTGCCCCCATTCCCGTTTTACAGATGGGGAAACCAAGGCTTGGGAAGGTCACATGGCAGTAGCCCTAGAACTCACAGGTGGGATAGGGGGAGGTGAAGCTCACGCTCCTCCCTCCTGGCTTCCTGTGCTGTAGGGATGTTGGGGAAGGCGCTGGTGAACTCCTGTTCATCCTTCGGAAGCCTCCTGGGACAGCACCACCTCCTGGAAGTCTTCTCTGGCTGTGTGCTGACATGCCTCCTGCTCTGGACCCCGTCCCCATAGAGGCAGCCCATCCTTTCCCTCATTTGCTAACTCCTTTGTAAGTCTCTCCTGGACTGGGCTGCAGACCCCCTTCTGCCCCTAGTCCCATACTTCAGCGCGGTGGCCTTATGGTTAGGCCACACATCTGGATTTGGACAGATCCAGGTGTGAAAACCTGATCTAGTAGTGGTGTGACCTGGGTGAGTCATCCCCCATCTCCAGCATCAGTTTCCATGACTGCAAAATTGGGTTTGTCACATCTTCTAAAGGAATCGTTCCCACGTTTGTGCACCACTGCCCCAGCAAACCCCAAGTGTGCTCTTATTTACTTCATATATATAATTCATGCTGTACAGTCCACCCTTCTAAATTATGCACTTAGTGGATTTTAGGATATTCACAGAGTTGTGCAACCATCACCATGATGTTATTTAAGAACAGTTTCAACAACCCCAGAAGAAACACTTCACTCATCTGTCCCCATCCCTGGCAACCATGATCTACTCTCTGTCTGAATTTACCTGTGCTAGACATTCCATATAGATGGAGTCGAACACTGTGTGGCCTTTGGGATGGGTGCTTTTCAGTTGGGATAATATTTCCAAAGGTTATCCCATTGTGGCATGTAGCAATACTTCATTGCTTTTCTTGTTTTAGTACTTTGTTACTTTTCATGGCTGCATAATATTTCATTGTGCTATTACTATGGGCTTCCCCCCCCCCTTTATCAGTTGTTGGACAGTAGGGTTATTCAAAGCTGCTATGAACATTCATGTACAAGTCATTGAGTGTACATGTTTTCAATCCTCTTGGGTATCTGTACCTCAGAGTGGAATTACTGGATCATAAGGTGACTCTATTTGACCTTTTGAGGAACAGCCACACTTTTTCCAAAATGACTGCACCATTTTATATTTTTTCCAGCAAGCAGCGTGTGAAGGTTCTGAGAATCTTAAATAAATTTAGTCTCTTCAGCAGTCAGAATCCTTGACATTACTGACTTTGATGTTAGTTATAAATTATTTTCTAATTCGCATTCAATTAAGTGCCTCATTAGCAGAAATAGGGGTGTCCTGCCTGTCACCAAAAATAGGGGCTTGATGTCTGGATGGAGCCTGTGCAGAGAGATTAAATGAGATATGTGTGTGCACTTGTTCCCAGTAGAAACCAACGCTTGCTGATTCCAGGGGAGGGAATGAGGGCGTGGGGTGAGGAGAAGTGTGAGCTGCTCAGAGTTTTCCCCTCGGTCATCCCAGTGCCCCCTTGACAGCTGAGGCCTATGGCCATGGAGACTCTTGCTGGGTTTCCTAGTCTGTCATCAAAGTCCTGTCTCTCGGCCCTGAAGTCAAGCCTGGTTCTGCCTGTACCATAGGGGGACCCCCACTGGCCGCAGGAGGTGGCCCCCATGAGGGGCCCCTGTCTTGTTTCTAGAGCTGTCACCCCAGGCTTAACATGAGCAGTTCCAAATGCCCTGTATGTGGGCACCGGACACACAGGCCTCCCATCTCCCTTCGGGCATCTGTTCCCCATCGGTTTCCTTGTGCTATTTTCCATCAAGTGAGGGGAAGAAAGAGTCGAGGTCTGAGGTCCGAGCCCTGGATCTTCATGGAGGAATGAGGTTTCCTGCAGTTCTCCCAAGGTTAACCATGCAGTCAGCGGGGTCAGGCACTTAAACCAGCATCCGTCTGCACTGTCCAGGTTCCCTGCAGCCACCTGGGTCTCCCCTGGGCAGCTGCTATTTGGGAGGGACACCTGTGTCCACCCTGCCTTCTTCTGCTCAGTTTTGCAATCTTGTCCTTTTCAAATTCTCAATTCCTGAGCATTAAGAAAGTAATCAAGCCGGTCGTGGTGGCACATAGGAGGCTGAGACAGGAGGATCACGAGCTCAAAGCCAGCCTCGGCAAAAAATGAGACCCTAAGCAACTCAGTGATACCCTGTCTCTACATAAAACACAAAATAGGGCTGGGGATGTGGCTCAGTGGTCGAGTGCCCCTGAGTTCTATCCCCGATACTAAAAAAAAAAAAAAGAAAGAAAGTACATCAAGCCAGGTGTGGTGGTGCACATCTGTAATCCCAGAAACTGGGGAGCCTGAGGCAGGAGACTCCCAGTTTGGAGTCTAGCCACAGCAACATTGTGAGACCCTGTCTCAAAATAAAAAATAAAAAGGTTTAGAGAATGTTGCTCAGTGATGAAATGCCCTTAGGTTTAATCTTCGGTACCAAAAAAATAAAAAGAAAGAGCAAGCCATCTAGGATCTAGGCAAATGACAGTGGGGAGGCCCAAGATAAGGGACTGCCTTTTTCTGGGCCTCAGTGTGCCCTGCTGGGGAATGGGCATGGGCCAGTTAGAGCTCAGGTGTGAAAGCGCCTCAGGACCAGGAATGCTGGCCAAGTGCACTATCATTGTGACTGCAGGTGAACTGGGAGCAGATGCGCTAAGTCTGGTGCAGGCAGCTCAGCCTGGGCTTGGTGATTAGCATGTGCCTGCTTGGGTTCTGTTTGTTTGTTTGTTTGTTTGTTTGGTACTGGGGATTGAACTCGGGCACTCGACCACTGAGCCACATCCCCAGCCCTGTTTTGTGTTTTATGTAGAGACAGGGTCTCACTGAGTTGCTTAGCGCCTCGCGTTGCTGAGGCTGGCTTTGAACTTGTGATTCTCCTACCTCAGCCTCCCAAAGTGCTGGGATGACAGGCTTGTGCCATCGCGCCCGGCTCCTGCTTGGGTTCTGAATGTGGTTCGTGTGGCTTCCATTGGCCATGTGGCATTATGGAAGCTTCCCTGGGAGGCAGCAGCCCCTGGTCAGCCCTCTCGCTGCCTAATCCTGCTGCCTGCGAGGCCCCTTGCTGTCTGCAGACACACAGCTGCCTGCCTGGGTGGTTCCAGAGGTCCCAGGTGCCTGCCCATCATTTCCCCCTCAGGTGCCCCGCACCCTAGGCTGCAACCTGAGGAGGATCATGGGGATGATTCATTCAGAGCAGCCAGAGAGCTGGACCAGGCCCCAGCAACCGCAGGGGCGGAGCTGGGAGGGCAGTGCCCATGTGCCCAGGGAGCGTCTGGGCTGCTGGCCTCAGGGGACACCTCATCCATTCCTGCGTGCTCAAATGATAGGCTGCCAAGTGAATTCTTGCATCAACCAGACTTTCGAGCCGGGTTGCTGCTGTGGCCAGGAAGCGGCCAGGGTGATGGCGTGCTAGGAGACCCAGGCCTGCGCTAGAACCTGCTGCTCGCCTTGGGAGCCAGTATCCAGCTGGGTCCACATTCTTTTCTGCAAAATAGAGGTACCAGTGCCTCCTGGGGTCGTGAGATGGCAGTGAATGGTTGCAAAACACTTTGATGCCAGGATGAAGCTGAGGCCCTGGGGTCAGGCACTCTGTTTGGGATCGTGAGTGTCCCTCTTCTAGCCTCAGCTTCCCACCTGCCGAAACGCAGCTAAGGGCTCGCTGGACACCAGGTACTGGCCTAGGCACTTAGGCACTTTAAGTCGTTTGATTC
>PVHX01016207.1:0-44008 GCA_004024805.1 Geosciurus inauris
TTTGAAAATAAAAGTAAAATATTTGCATGTTTCAGTAAAGCCTAGAGGAACATGACTGCTCACACATGCTGCACCTCTCAGTCTTTCTAAAACAAGAAGCAGGGTAGCACCAAGATGAAGTCTGGGATTTTTACAGAGAACAAATAACGTGGCTTCAGAGGTGGAGGCAGGAGGATTGTGAGTTCAAAGCCAGTGTCAGCAACTTTGCAAGGCTCTAAGCAACTCAGTGAGACCCTGTCTCTAAATAAAATATGTTTTAAAAGGCTGAGAATGTTGCTCAGTGGTTAAGCACCCTGGGTTCAATTTCCAGTACTGCCCCCGTCCAAACAAACAAAACAAAACAAAACAAACCAACCACCACCGAAGTGTGCTCTGTGGAGGTTGGAGGGTGTCAGGGATAAGGCAATAACTACTAGAGATCAAGAAGTTGATATGATTTTAGTTTATTTTGTAAATATTTATTAAGCACTTGCTGTGTCATAAGTGCCAGGATTGGAATTGGGAATGCAGTAACTAGAGGAGAATGACCTTGAGAAGCTGCTTTGTATTTTGGCAGTAATGTCTGGGTGAGCCATGTACTACATGACTACATTAATCAGGGATGGAGGTCGACAGAATGCTGGCTATCACAACAAAACAGCAACAGAAAGGATATGTGAACAACATGGAAAGATGGAGCCTGTCCTGTCCAACACTCCACCAAAAAAATCCCATGTGTGTTTAAATCAAGTATTTCAGTATTTGTAGCCCAGAGCTTTGACTGCTCTAATCGCTCTCCCTTATTGACAGGTGTTCTTGAAATCCTGAATATTTTCCCAGCTAGCTTCTGAACCATTTCAGAGCTGGCAAAGGGCAATTTGTGCTTGTAATTGGCACTGGTAGTTCAGGCTGCAGCTCACCAGGAAGCCTCATGGGTATCTCTCCACTTCTCTGCATTTCTGATACTTTTGTTAAGAGGAAGCTGGAGACAAGGTGGGCATCTGGCCAACTTCTTTGGAAGTCTAGCTGAGGGAGGATAAAGCACGGGCTGTCCTTGCCCTCAGCAATTGCTCCTGGCTCAAGACACTGTGGAGCTGCTCCTACACACTTGGCTAGGCTTCCTGGGGTCTGCCAGAGGAGGCAGAGGCTACTAGGGCTTGAGGAGACAGATTTGCAGTAATAAGACCCCAAGATACCTGAACAGAATTTCACTCCCCCGTCATTCTACCCTCTGGCTAATAATGCTCGATGGGATCACAATTGTTTTTCCCTAGCACAATATTTCAGCGTCATTGGGAATGGAGAGAATGCTAAGCAGAAAGAGGAGCCAAAGCCAGAGACAACAGCCAACCAGAGAGACTCAGTGTGTTGAGGTGGACTTACCTACCCCATAAGCCAAGTTTCCATCTGAGTAATTGTCCCTGGCTGAGGCTCTGGAAGCTCAACTTCCTGTAGTTCCTGCTTCTCAAAATGTAATCCTCAGACCAGAAGCACCTGCCCTACTCAGGAGGTTGTCAGAAAGACCTCCAACTCCTGAATTAGAATAAAACCCTGATTGCTGGGCCCCAGCCAGAGTTCCTGATTCAATAGATCCAGGGCAGAGCCTGAGAATTTGCCTTTCTAGTAAATTCATAGGTGGTGCTAATGATTCTGGTACTTTGTTTTTGTTTTTGGATTGCTGAATGCAAGTGGGGGTGGGGTGGGGTTGAGATGAGCTATCAGCAATTAGGCTCAGGCAGAAATGGCTTTTCTATATTTATTTGGAACTGAGCTTATGCTCATTCCTTTGAATTTTAGCATGTGGTCCTAAATGGTCACCTCTCAGCTCACACCACTCCCAAATTGGTCAGATGCCACTTAATTTCAGTCTGGGAATATCCACATTGTGCTGGGGACATGAGAAACAGAGACCTCATATGAAGATGTATGTATGATTTAAGAGCTACATAAAAAATGTCTGGAAAGCAGCAAGAAGGGAAGGATTTTAACAATAGGATCAAATCCAAATATTCAGCATGGCATTAAAGATTCTTTACAGATTGGTCTTCACAATGATGATATATTTTCCTTGATTCTAAGATGCACATTTTTTCCTCATTTTAGTGTTTCTGAGATTCATATTCATCTTAAAATTGATGTGTATACTTAATGAGGTTTGTTCTGCTTTCCAAAGAGAAAAAAAGCTGATAATTTATGGATAGTTTATTCAGCTGATGGCAACTTAGAAAGAGGGAAGGATGTTATAATAACACAGAACTAATGTGCTGAGCAGTATGTTATATACACATTTCATTTATTCATCACAACCAACCTATGACAGGGAACAATTATCAGAGCCATTTCTAGGCCAAGAAATAGAGAAAGGGGAGGTCTGCCTAAGGTCACAGAGAAGGTGAGAGGCAGAGGTGGGATTCAGACTCAACCCTGTTTGACTCTAGTGTCTGTGTGCATAACCCTGAAAAGTGCTTGTTTACCTCTTTACAAACTGTCTCCTCGGACTATATGAATTTTCTTTCATTCCTCTTCCTAACACTTGCTTATCTAGATAAGGCTAAGACAAATAGCTTTTCTATAAAGATTTCCTTGACTATCTGATACTGAACTCCCACAATGATCTTGTCACACTGGTAGAAGATAACTTACTATGTTTCACTATAGCTGTCAACATAACTTTCCTTCTCATTAAAGCATCTTAAAGGCAGAGCCTCTCTCTCACCTTCAAATGCCATCTTCCCCACCCCCAAACTTGGGAAACAATCACTGTCTGTGACTGAGCTGCTTAAATAAATCTGTTTACCCTACTTGATTGACACATAAGAAGAGCATTATGGATTTTAAAAAATATAATCTATTGTGGTATATATACATGATGGAATATTACTTAGCCTTAAAGAGGAATGAAATTATGGCATTTGCTGGTAGATGGATGAAACTGAAGTTTATCATGCTAAACAAAATAAGCCAATTCCAAAGAACCAAAGGCCAAATGTTTTCTCTGATGGGTGGATGCTAATTCACAATGGCAGGGAGCCTGGGAAGAATAAAGGTACCTTGGATTAGACAGAGGGGAGTGAAAAGAGGGGAGGGGGTATGGGGATAGGTACAATGAATTGGACATTATTATTCTAGGTACATATATGATTACACGACCTGTATAACTCTACATCATGTTCAACCAGAAGAATGAGAAGTTATACTCCATTTATGTCTGATGTGTCAAAATGCATTCTACTGTCATTTACAACTGATTAGAACAAATAAAACAATTTTAAAAATACAATTTATTGAGTACAAACTGCTTATAGTATCAGCTAACAACTTTATATACTTCACAAATGTGAGAAGAAATAAGATAAAGCAAAATAGCATGTGGTACATGTTAGTTTAAAAAATTTGTTATTATGTAAATGTTGCAAAAATTCCTGGAGGGACTTACTGATTGTCACTATTCCACAAACAAAGAAACTGACTATAGAAGACTAACATATTCACAGTCAAATAAACAATAAACGGCAAATTATGATTATATACAATCTTACCTCACATATATGCACAATTTTACACAACACAGGAAAGTAATGTCTGTTGTCTAGACTCAATGCAATATCTGTCAGTCTTTCTGCAGAGTCATTCACAAGCCACTCACTATTCTTCAGGTGCTTTTCAATTCCAGTTTTTTGTTTGTTTGTTTGTTTGTTACTGAAGTCTTTTCTTCAGCCTCTCTGCCCCCATCTCCCCCCCATGGGAGACCTGAAAGAAAAACCTGGATAACTCTGTGGTTGTGTCTCTATGCACCCTCTCTCTAGATATGTCTCTCTGTGATTCATAACAACTGTGTCCCAAGCTATGTCAACTGCACTGGTTGTCAAACTGATTTGAAGGAGAGATTGGGAAGGGTTAGAACTTGTCATTCTGGAACCATGCCACAGGGAGGCAATGGTGTCCTAGCATAAAGGTCTTACAGTGCTGGCAGATTTACTCTCCTGTCTCCCCAGATTCATAACCCTGAGATTTACATATTTCACTAAGCTGCAATAGTTATACAACACTGTTTTAAAGATGTATTTGGAATTGATGTGAAGAGGAAATCATTAAAATGTTAAAAAGGAAGTCAAGGCATAATTTTGTATTTTTCCTCTTAATCCTTAACTTATTCTTTTTTTAAATTTAATTAATTTATTCTATTTAGGTTTACATGACAGCAGGGTGCATTTTGATTCGTTGTACACAGATGTAGCACAACTTTTCATTTCTCTGGTTGTATGTGATTTAGAATCATGACCTTTCATTTTAGGTTGTATTAAAAGGAGAGGGAAAGCGACAAGGAAGGAGGAATAGGAGAGAAAAGAGTCTGCATGCTTTGTTCTCAGCTGTTAGACTTTCTCAGCCAAATCCCACATTTCACAGGCCTTCTTTATCTGTCTATAGTTTGCGATAGTCTTCATCCTATTTCTGTGTCAGGTGAAAGTGGCTATGCAACCTGCTGGCTCTGAGTAATCTAATCAGTACAACTGTATTGACTTTGTTTCCTATAACTTAGAGCCCCTGCTTTACTTCTTAACAGTAACAGGAGTTCCCAGACTTCACAGCACTATGGTGCTCTAGGGCGACAGAACCTTTAAGTCCAACTTACCTAAATCAAAAGAAGACATTTCTCTTTTTAGTTCAATCAAGGAGTAAAATATTACATTTTTTTTGTTTTCCCAAGGTCAGAATAAATAAGTTTCAAATGATCATATGTACATGTGTACGTGTAGATAGATATATGTATTGGTAGGTACATATAGATATATATTTCTGTCAACTTTTTCATTGCTGTGACCCAAAGTCCTGACAAGAACAATTTTAGAGGAAAAGTTTATTTGGGGCTCATGGTTTCAGAGGTCTCAGTCCATAGATGGCTAACTCCATTGCTCTGGGCCAGAGATGATACAGAACATCATGGTGGAAGAGTGTGGTGGAGGTAAGCAACTCAGGACATCAGGACATGGTACCAGGAAGAGAGACAGAGAAAGAGAGAGAGAGAGATAGAGATGAGACAGAGAGAGAGAGAGAGAGAGAGAGAGAGAGAGAGAGAGAGAGAGAGAGACAGAGAGAGAGAGACAGAGAGAGAGAGAGAGAGAGAGAGAAACGCCTTCAGAGACCCACCTCTCTAGCCATACCCTACCTATAGTTACCACCTACTTAATCCCTTTCAGTGGATTAATGCACTGATTAGGTTAAGGATTTCATAACCCAATCATTTCACCTCTAAACTTTCTTGCATTTTCTCACACATGAGATTTTGGGGGATACCTCATATCTAAACTATAATAATTTTACTTATCTTTCATATATACATATAGTGTGCGTGTATGTTTGTGTGAAATAGAAGCATACAAATATTTTAGAGGTAAGTAAACTTGATGATAAATCCTGGCTCTCCACTACCTTTAAATATCTAGCTCGTGAGGCTTTGGACAAATTAATTTATTTAAACTTTGGAATATAGATATCCATATATAATGACTGTTGGAAGTGATTATTTCCTCTCTACTCTTCTAGTCTAGATGGATTTATATCATTAATGCAGAGTGTTATAATTCAAGCTTCAAAAATTATTTATATTCCCTAATTAGAATTTTAAGTGAAAAATATCATGTTATCTTAACAGAATCAAAAAAGCATTTAATAGATTATAGCACTTAAAAACTTACTACTTTATAACATTGATTCATTATAAAGGTCTTAGCAGACTGGGAACAGTAGGGAGCTTTCTTAACATGATAGAGTAACTACAAAGCCTAGAGTAAATTTTTGCTTAAAAAATAAATTTTAAAAGTTTTACATTCAATCAAAATCAGATTAGGATGGTCACTTTGACCTCTACAATTAATCCTTGCATTGAAAGTCCTAATTGAGGCAATAAGACAAGGAAATAAAGAAATTTAAAACTGAATAACTGGAAAGAGAGAAAATGTTAGTTGTTATTTGAAGATGATATCCTTGCTTACATAGAAAATCCTATGGACCCTGTAGATAAACCAAAATATATTCAAATTCATTACATGTGCTTTCATCTTCTAGAAAATGAATAAAATAAACTATGGTATAGTCATATAATAGATCACTATATAACTGTTAAGTGATGGAATTATTTCATATCAATTAAATTTCTAGAACATGTTGGGTGGGAAAAAAAAAGAGCTAATTCCAGAAAGTTAAACTTTTGATACTAAAAGGTCTTTGAAAACAAAGGGTTTATTGGGCTGCACAGATGCTAGCTGAAAGGTGAAAGACAGATTCTGAGACAAATTCCACAAGCTACCAGCAGCATGGCCAAATAGCAGGAAAAATGTCCACTGGACCTAAGGGGTTAGGATGTTTTATAATAAAATGGTGGGAAGGAGAAACAATAGTTGTTTACATTAAACCTACATTAGCTATAGATAAAAGAGAGACAGAACAATGTGAAGTGCACAAAGTCCTGGGATAGGAGGATAATTCATAAAGAGATTTTGCTACTTCTTGATTGGTTCTAAAATAAGAATGGACTATGGCCTTGATGGATCATCTTCAGCATACAGGAAAAGAATGTGGAATTGTTCTCTTGTTTCTCTTTGTTGATTAACTTGAAGCTGTGAGTTAAAATGGCAGACTCCTCTGTCTCTCCTCCCTCAGTTCTCTGGCCTGTAACTTCATTCAACGCATCTCAGAGTTCTCTTATCAAAAATGTTACATACAATGAGAGAACTTTTATTTGGAGTTTCAATGCAAATACATGTAATAAAAATAAACAAGCATGCAAGGGGAATTGTATTAGTTTTTAACTGGTGCTGAAACAAATATCCATGAATCTAACATCTTAAAACTTAATACCATTTGATTATTTCAGGGTCTGTAAGTCAGAAGTTCAGGCACAGAGTGCCTATCTGGGTCCTTCGCTTGGTCTAATCAGACTGAAATCAAGATGTCAGCAGGATTGCATGCTTTTATGGAGGTTCTGAGGATGAATCTACTTCTAGGCGCAGACTGAGAGCTGATTTTTGTTTCTTTGAGTTGTAGAACTGAGGTCCCCATTTCTCCACTGGCTGTCAGTTGGGACTGCTTTTTGCCCCTAGAGGCTGCCTGCATTACTTCTCATGCTGTCCAGGTATCTCTCATTGAGCAAGAATGGGTTCCTCTCAAGCTTGAATTTCTTTGACTTCCCCCTCTGCTACATCTCTTTCACACCAGTGGGAGAATGTTCTCTAAGACTCATGTGACTAGATAAGGCTGACCTGGACAGTCCAGGATAATATCCATATTTTAAGATCTGTAATCTTAATGTCATCTGTGAAGTCCCTTTTGTCTTGTAAGGTAGCATATTCCAGGATTCAGGGATGAGGTTGTGCATATTCTGGAAAAGCCATTCTGTCTACTGTAGGAGGTTACATTCTGACTTTAGGATAGTGGTTGCCTATGAGAGGGAGGGGAAGGATTAGGGAATGTGTAAAGACTTTGAATCTATAATTGTCTGTGTTTGAAAAATAATCAGAAGCAAATATGGCAAATTAAATTAATAAATTTAATTAATAAATTAAAAAAGCTATATTTTATCACATCATAATAAAAATACTGAAATTCAAAACACAGGAAATATTAAAAAGTAGAAAATGAAAAAAAAGATGAATTAACTCTAGAAAAAGTAAAATTTAGACTAACAACTGACTTCTCAAAAGAAATGTTGGACTAAAAAGAAGATATGGAGCAATATTTTCAAAGTACTGAATAAGAAATAACTTCACCATTAGGATTCTATGGCCATTAATAAATCCTTGGACATTATATACAGTACCCCATAAATATGTATGATTAAAATAATAATTCATAATAAAAATAAAATAATAGAGATTTTAAAAGAATAAAGGTGAAATATATCACTATAAGACTCGCAGTAAATGAAATTTTAAAGGAAGATTTCAAGAAGAAATTAAAAAGTAACTTTGAAGATGAAAGTTATTTTCTTCTAACCTGTCTTCTGAGTCATTAAGACCTCTTCAGCTTTGTTTAATTTGTGTCAAACCTGTCCATTGAATTCTTAGTTTTTGCTTTCAAGGTTTTCAGTTCTAGATGCAGAAAAGTTGGGCAAAAAAAGAAAAAAAGGCAAATAGGTGAACAAATTTAAGATATCATCGACCATTTAATAATAATAATGCCGTACATCATAGTAGTTATGAGCTCAATATGTAGTAATTTAAAATATGCCATAATTATGTCTTTAACATACATCGTACAATGAATGACCTGAGTAAGATCTGAAGACAAGATGAGTCACTTAACTTCAATGGGAATTCCCAGAGGAATTATCTAGAAACCGTGTTTAGCTAATGAGCCCAACATTTGCTTCAGGCTGAGCTTTCTAGCAATCAGGATGGACCCACCTGCTCCCTGGGCTTTCAGATCATGCCTTGCCCTTCCCATTGGCCACCTTCACCTAGCCGCCCTCCTTAAATGGTTAGACCTGTTAGGATGGTGCTCTGAACACTATATTAACAGTACAGTGAGGATTGTGCAATTAAACTGGGGAAGTATGAAAGAAATTGCTGTCATATTTATTAAGAATTGGATGCTTTCAAGCCCCCTATCTTTTTTTGGTAGTTTTAAGGAGTCCTTAAGGGATAAGAGCAAAAATACAAAGTTCAGAAAAGCTTTCTGAAGTCTTTATTTGCAGGAGGTTTTGAGGAGTGAGCTTACATATTTCTCTTTATGCACAAAAGGTCTTAAATAGAAAAAGCAATGTCATTTCCTAAGATTAGACAGTCGTGATAACATTTTCTCTCTTGAGAATCTCTACTGATTTCAGAAGCATGCTTACCAACTCAGAAAAATAGGACACATTCTGCACTAAGACGAGACAGAACATGGTAATGCTTCCCTCTGTCCTCTGATTCTTTTTTTCTGCTACTGTTTTCCCCCATTTCCAGTTGTTCGCCCTACCAGGAACTTCTTCCCCTTAAGTCCTCTGGTCTGTTCTTTTCTTCTGGGCTGGCAGTAGTCCCCTCCTTGTCCTCTCTGACATGGTATTCATTTCTGTTACCTAAGATGTTCGGTCACTTCTCTTTTTCCTTTGTAGAAAATTAAACACTTGGGCTGAGAGTGAAGGGAAAAGTCCACAGCATCTCTGATTTCTTCAGCGTTGCATTCAAGTTAGTAAGTCTTTTCAGCTTTCCAAGGTAGATGTGTTTAGCTTCTATTTTACATGTGGCACAATTGAGACAAGATCTCTTTCTTGTATCTTGCTGTATTCCTTGTTTATGGTGCTGAATGTCCTCATGATGCCAGAAACCTGGAAGTTTGGGAAGGCTAATAAGAGAGAGCTGGCTATTAGCAGTGGGGGAAGGTGAGGACCTCAGTGATAGATGTAGGAAAACTTGTGATTCAAAAAGAACTCATAACATACAAGTTTCAGAAACTAAAACTAATCATATCTTTAAATACAGGTATACCCTATAATTATATACTCTGAGACAGATGGAAGTTTAGAATAGGGCAAGAGACATTGCTTTGGGGCAGACCTTTCCAGTTGATAATTATTTTCTTCATTGTTTTTGCTATACTGGATTTAATGCAAACTCTGAGTGTCTGAAATCCCTCTCTGGAATTTGAATGTGCCAATTATGCAGTATGAACACAAAAGTTAGAGCCAAAGAGGAAGGGTTACAGTAGTATTGTTGGTAGTGTTGAAGTCTATGGTTGTAATCTAGGTTGCCTGTTCAGAATAGGAAAAAAGAGCAGCATTTAGAGAGTTAGTAGAGAGTGTACGTTTCAAAGGGCACATACACTTTAACAGACTTGTCTGTTCTCTGTGAATAGAGAAAAAAAGGCCCTACCCTATTCTCCTCCAGAGTCATTCATTTACTCATTCATTTATTCATCAATGCATTCATTTATGTTTTTTCAATTTTTAATTTTTAAATTTGTTCTAATTGGTTATACATGATAGCAGAATGCATTTTGATTAATTTGTGTTTTTAAGTAATACATTTTGAGCAATTCTTTGGGCCAGTCACAATGCTAGGTACCTCTCTATGCCTCATTCTACAAAAAATTCCTCTGGGGCAGGTTCTTCTTGGAAAAGATCCACTCAACTGACTTCACTTAATTGTACAATAACTGTACACATAACGGGAGCATTTGCAGAGCTGTTTCCATTCTAAGTTTGGACTCAGACTCTGTGTAAGTGAAGCAACAGGAACACTAGATTTTTTAAAAAATGTGATGATTTTATTTCTGCGATCCTTCCTGTAACTCTATAACACATCTTACCTATGAGGAAGTCGAGCCTCATAGTTTCTAAGTTTGTCCTCGGTGAACATATTCTTTGTAAGATTTTCACTCTTTGACCTTTATTTCTAAGGGAGAAAGTTTCCCCAGTTGAAGTAGTTTCTAGTGCTAGTGAACATGGCTTCGTTTGGAGATGAGTAGTGGGAAGGAGTCCTTTCCTTTTTCTCTCCTCCAAAATTATAATGGGCAGTGTGGTCTTCTGTCTGCATTTCTTGTGTTTTCCAGCATTACCTGCCAATGATGTGATAGTCTCAGAAGGAAACCAGGTTGCTGTAGCAAGATCTACACTGGTGAGTTAAAAAATAAATAAAGTAATAATATGGAAAGTGCATTTCCCCCCCACCATGTGACTGGAAGGATTTTAAAACAATACATCTAATTTAGCTTTTTATTTTCCTCTTTTAGAAATCAAGGAAGGGGACTCTGTCCAGCGGAGATTTTCAAGCTCTGTCTAAACACTGTGTTTTCTTACTGACTTTCAAACTTACTAGTCTGGATCCAATTTATTAGCCAGGATTTGAAAATTTTCTGGATCACTAGATTTGAAAAAGTTTTTCTTTAATTCTGTGCTAGTTATTGCTAAATTGGGTGAGAACTAAAGGAATGTGAACTTGATTCCTAAGAATAGTATAATGCTGGATATTTAGATAATCAATGGAAGAGAAATCATAGATCTTTGAGAATTTGAGGTATACCCTATAATTATAGGGTATGCAGTATGAACACAAAAGTAAGAGCCAAAGAGGAAGGGTTACAGTAGTATTGTTGGTAGTGTTGAAGTCTATGGTTGTAATCTAGGTTGCCTGTTCAGAGTAGGAAAGTAGAGCAGTAGAGAGTTAGTAGAAAGTGTATGTTTCAAAGGCCACAAGAGCACAGACAATGGCTGAATCCGAACATATCACTTGCATTATGTTTATATTGGGCCTGGAGTCTGTGACCAGTGAGTGTTCCATATGGACAAGTTTCTCTAATCAGTTATATCACAGCTGGGACAGCTCTGTGCTGTTTTCCCTCTAATTATTTTCCTTTCTGCTTACTCTGCACATCTCCAACCACTACCCCTTTTCACTTTCTACTACTGAATCCACTTAAGTATTTATTGAAAAAATAAAAGTCACTCTATGAGAGCTGCTTGCTTCCCAACAGGAAACCTGCTCATCTTATGTATGTTTGATGGATGCATCAAATGCATGCCCAGCAAAGGCTGTGCTTTGCTTCTGCTCTGAAATCCCACTGCTCCCATTTTCCCAGAGACATCATTTCTGCATTTTTCCTTTATTCCTTATGCAGTTCTACACTCTACTAGATTATTCTCAATAGTTTACGAACATCCTCTAGTAGCTTTAATAATTAAATGATAACAAACTCTGAAGCATTTAAGAAAGAATAATAAAGGCGGACAGAGAATTGATCTAGGGTTGGGGTCTTGCAGAAAATATTATTACAGGGTTCAGGAAATCTAGAGACTTAGGAAATTTTACCATTTCTAAACATGAATTTTTGAGTAGGCATGAAAACTTTGTGAGTAAAAAAGAGGGTTAACCTGGGTTTGGTGCTGGGTGCATATCTGTAATCCCATCTACTGGGGAGGCTGAGGCAGGAGGATTGCAAGTTTGAGGTCAGCTTCTGCAACTTAGTGAGAGAGACTGTCTCAAAACAAACAGCAACAACAATACTAATTTTAAAAAAAGAGAACTAAAACACCTAGATGTTTGTTAGACATCAGAAGACGTTTCACCCAAATTTATTTCTTAACTTCCAAAGAAAATACTAAAGGCTATGGGAAATTACAGTGTTGTCCCTGAGTTCATCCTCCTGGGGCTGTGTGAAGATACCCAGATCCAGGCCCTTCTCTTTGTGTTATTCCTGGTGATTTATCTGCTGACCATGGTGGGGAACCTGGTGATGCTGCTGGTAGTCAGGATTGATTCCCACCTCCGCACACCCATGTACTTCTTCCTGGGACAGTTGTCCTTCCTGGATCTCTGTCACTCCTCTGTCACTGTGCCTAAGCTGTTGGAGAACCTCTTGTCTCAGAAGAAAACCATCTCTGTGGAGGGCTGCCTGGCTCAGGTGTTCTTTGTGTTTGCCTCTGGGGGCACTGAATCCTGCCTGCTTGCTGTGATGGCCTATGACCGCTATGTTGCCATCAGCTCTCCTCTGCTCTACCACCAGGTGATGAACAGACAGCTGTGTGTAGGGCTGGTGTGGGGCTCATGGGGCGTGGCTTTTTTGGATGCTTTCATTAATATCCTTGTAGCTCTGGATTTAGATTTCTGTGAGTCTCAAAATATCCACCACTTCATCTGTGAGCTGCCCTCTCTCTATCCTTTGTCTTGCTCCGATGTGTCTGCAAGTTTCACCACCCTGCTCTGCTCCAGCCTCCTGCATTTCATTGGGAATTTTCTCCTGATATGTTTTTCCTATATTCGAATTTTGCTCACCATCCTGGGCATCAGCTCCACCTCAGGTAGAAGCAAGGCCTTCTCCACCTGCTCCTCCCACCTCACTGCAGTGACTTTCTTTTATGGCTCAGGATTACTCCGCTATCTCATGCCAAATTCAGGATCCACTCAAGAGTTAATCTTCTCCTTGGAGTACACCGTGATCACCCCCATGCTGAATCCCCTCATCTACAGTCTGAAGAACAAGGAGGTGAAGGCTGCTGTGAGTCGAATGTTAAGAAAGTGTTTCTAGTGTTTCAAATGATAGATTACAAAATCATAACACTGAATAGAACTGCAATAAGTAGCACCTGAATATTAAGGAGAATTCCCTTATGTGTGGCTCTGTACTGTGCCTTATGCCTTTTCTTAAAAATACTGAAGAAAAGGTGGAGGGTTATTTTTGGGGGATGATACCAGTTTAGTCTCACTCAGAGGAAGATGGAAGGTTAAGATAAACCTCTTGGTTAGCCATTTTTTTCTTATAGAAATACTGTATGTCATTATTACACAGTATGGTAGATGTTGTTATTGCCTACTCAGACTGTCTTCATCATTCTTCTAGAAACTAAACTCTACTTGTTCAATATGGTTCCAGAGAGACCGTTCATCATGGTGTCCCAAAGTTCTTCTCCCACCCCAACCCCAGTCATTTTTTCACTCATTCTTCATGGCACAGTGTCCGGTTCAAGAATAAGCATAACATCAATGCTGGATCATTCACTCTCTTTCAATCTTGAGGAGAGATTCTCAGAGGCAGAGGTCAGCCCTTCTGTTTGTGGCACTCTTAACAGACTATGTGAGTGCCTCTGCTGATATGCTCACTAGGGTCATCCTCGATTCTATTTTTTCAAGGCCAGATATATAAACATGAATCATTATAAGAGTACATTATTAGTATTTGCATCATGTCATGCGCTGTGCTGGGCAATTTACATACATTATCCCTTTTTAAAATCACAACAAATGCATTAGGTAAACACTTTATTCATCTCTATCTCAGAGAAGAGAACTGATGAGGTTGGAATTTGGAATCAAATGGACTTACACCAAAACCTCTTTTCTTTATCAGCTTGATAACTGACCCCCTTTGTGACACTGTAATCTACCCTGGACTCTATTCGTGAATTCCATTTTTAATGTTATTGATGACGTTGTTTATTTTATTTTGCTTAATAAGTAAGTCAGAATTAGGTTCTGTCATTTGCAAAAAATGGAACTAAAAATTATATGTTGGTGCTTCAGTGGAATTGTAGTATAGACATTCAAGGACAATCGGGATGTTCAAAATTGCGTATTGGATCAATAGAGACTTTATATGGATAACATATCTGCTTCAAACTGTTTTCAACCATCTCTAGCTGTGAAGGGATCCATGGCAAGGGATGATTCCCAAGCTTACATGCATTGTTATACAGTAGCTTTGCCACTCAGCCCCATGTGATACTGTAGAAATGGCAGAGCAAGTGCTGGATTCGGTCTGTGGAAAATATAAGAAGAAACTAGAAGAATTTCAGCAAAGATGCCTTACTGTGAAGCACATTGAAGAATTAGATTTGGTACAGATGTATGGACTAAAATTATCATGGTGAAAAATTAATCATAATTTCTTTCTGAAGTCATCTTTTATTTTAACTTATTTTTTGAGCAGTTAACTGTTACCTTCCCTTTACTTTATACTCTTCAGCTGCAGAGAATATAAACTCATTTATAGTCATCATTTTCTGGTATCCTTGCTACTTTTTCAAGAATATGAAAATGGTTTCTAACATCTTTGTGCTATAAGTGTATTTTGTCATGCAAGTTATGGGCTAAGAAACTGAGAATATATTTAAAATGAATTCTCACCACAGGGTCACCACTGTTAAAGCATGATTATACAAATGGAATAGCCAAGCATGCAAATGCCAGTTCCTTCCTGGTCAGCCTCATTCTGATCCATTAACTCATAAACACTGTAGCCATGTGTGAGCAAGGTGACAATTATGCAAATACACTTTAATTCACCAAGTCTTATCCACTGTTGTCACTGAAGAAAGTAATCCATAAGTTTTGGATTACTTTCTTACTTTTTTTTTTAAATATTTTTTAGTTGTTGATGGACACATGTCTTTATTTTATTGCTTTGTATGTGGTGCTGAGGATCGAACCCAGGGCCTCACGCATGCGAGGCAAGCGCTCTACCGCTGAGCTACAATCCCAGCCCCACTTTCTTACTTTTGATAAAAGTAATCCATAAGTTTTATTAGCTACATTACAGATACCTTTTATTTTTTTGTTTCTATAATGTTAAAAATTCAAGTACATCTATATCCAAGAGTTTAATCAGGCCCAACCATACTTGGCTTCCAAGATCAGAGGAGACCAGGTACATAGTGTAGTATGGTCATAGGCTACTTAGTTATTTCTAAGGTATAGGAATGCTCTTTGGTGTTTTGCACATTGATCTTGTACCTGCCAATTTTGTTGAACTACCTTTATAGATCTAGGGGCTTGTTCACAGATACTATTAAATTTTAAAGTGCTTTCAATGATTTCATCTCAAATGGGAATAATTTTATGCCATTTTCATATATCTTGTTTTAATGTTAATTTAGTGGGCAGGACCTCCAGTCTAGACATTCTGGGTGGGGGATTTGTGGGAAAATTCTCCCATCTCAGCATTATGAATGAGGTTTGTTATGTTTTTGGTGAATAACTTATCAAGAGAGTTCTGTTCTAATCATAGTTTGCTAAGAATTGATTTTTATCAAATGCTTTTTCTGCTTCCACTGAGGCCTAGGATTCTCTGTCTTCTGTTTACTACTGTATAGCATCTGTTATATAATAATCATGCAATAAATATATGTCAAATAAAAATAAATTTATTGAAGTGATCATATGACTATTATTTATTTTGGTAATAATAAATTGTATTGGTAGGTGTTCTGTTGTTGAAGAATCACTGTATTCGTGGAACCACCTGTCTTGGTCTGGATCTCAGACCAATTTATATATAGCAGACTCGTGGAGTGAATCACCAGCCTCACAACAGGATGGGTTTTATAAGCTTTAATATGAGATAATATAACAATAAGCAAGCAACAATTATACTTTACAATATTAAGTATTGTATATAATGAATCAATAATATAGAAAAAAAGAAAGAAAGAGCGGCTCCAGCCCAATAAGCACTCACCAATCAACACCGGATAACACAACACGGGTTTGCAAGTACACTCAAAGCATCATCATCACCTTCAACACCCAGCCTTGGGTAAAATAAGCAACACCAAGAATAGGGTAAACACATAGGTGAGAGTCTTTCTTCTCCACTCAAAGCATCATCATCACCTTCAACATCATCATCCAACTGGGGAAGAAGGAATCCCACTGGAGAAGAAGGAATCTAACTGGAGAAGGAATCCAACTGGGGAAGAAGGAATCCAATGCTTGGAATGTAGAAAAAGGAACCTGATGATGAGAAGACGGAACCTGATGATGGGAAGGATAGGTGATCATCATCACCTATCCTCGGGTAAAAGGAGCAAACCGAGGGCGGGGTAAAAACATAGGTGAGAGTCTTTCTCCTCTAAGCATCATCATCACCTTCAACACCTATCCTTGGGTAAAAGGAGCAACACCGAGGGCAGGGTAAAAACATAGGTGAGAGTCAGATTCTTTCTTCACAAATCAAGTTACTTCATCCCATCATCAGGTTCCTTCTTCTCATCATCAGGTTCCTTTTTCTACACTCCAAGCATTGGATTCCTTCTTCCCCAGTTGGATTCCTTCTCCAGTTAGATTCCTTCTTCTCCAGTTGGATTCCTTCTTCCCCAGTTGGATTCCTTCTTCTCCAGTTAGATTTCTTCTTCTCATTCTTATTCCCCTTTGGAGGGCTTAAAAAGGCACAGCAATCCCTCCCAATAGGCAGTCCAACGTTATGCAACTGGCCTTAGGTTGTTTATTCTCTGCAAGGTGGGAACTGGCCAGGTTTCAAGCTCACAGGGTCAAAAGTTAAAAGTTCTGATGCACCAAGAGCTCATTAGTGCTCCAGGTGGCCCTGAACAATAACATTGAGAGTGTTTACTGTCTTCAAAGTCTCTCCAAATTCCTCACTAATGGATCCCCCTTTCCTAAGTCACTTAAGGATGGGCCCATATTATTAACTATCTATACACCACCCTACTTAAATATAATATTAAAAACTTAACTTTTATTGATATTTGACTAGAAATTTCCTATTTGTATGCATAAGTGAGATAGTATAATTGTTTTTCTTGTATTCATATGATCTTTTCTTCTCAAGATTTTTGAGATTGTAATTCACACACCACAAAACTCACCCAAAGTATACAAATCAATGGTCTCAATCACATTCACAGAGTTGTGCAACCATCACTACGATTTAAATTTAGAACATATTCATCATTCCAAAGGAAATCCCAATGTGTCTTCTTTAAAAAAATTGAATTAGTTTTTAAAATTGATATATAAAATTGTATATTATCAATTATAACATAGCATGTATGATGTTTTGGAGAATATATGCATTGTAGAATGGTTAAGTCTAACTGGTTAATATATGCATTACTTCAAATAAAGTTATTCTTTTTATGAAGAGAATGCTTTAATATTTACTCTGTTTGCATTAAAAAAAAAAAACAGAGATTGAACCCAGGAGAGCTTAACCACTGAGCCACATCCCCAACCCTTTTTATGTTTTATTTTGGGACAGGGTTTTGGACAGCGTTTTAGGCCTCAATGGAAGCAGAAAAAGCATTTGATACAAAAACCTTTTCTCTTTATTAGTTGATTATCTCAGGTATTTGTCACGGTGAAAGAAACCTCACTAATAGTCTGTGGCATCAATTTTTTTTAAGATTCCACAGGTAATTGCTTAGTGCTTCACTAAGTTGCTGAGTCTGGCTTTGAACTCAGGATCCTCCTGGTTCAGCCGCCTGATCCACTAGGATTATAGGCATGTGCCACCACGCTCAGCGCTGTTTGCATTTTTTGAGAATACAAGTTATCATAATTTACTATAGTCACAGTATACATATATTCCTTCTATGTAACTATAATTATGTATTCTTTGATCAATGTCTCCCAACCCCAATTCCCCTAACGTCTGTGCTCTAGTTTGGATCATAAATGTCCCTGATAGGCTTTTGTATTAAAGGCTTGTTCCTCTGAGTGGTGTTATTGAAAGGTGTGGAACTTTTAAGAGGTGGGGCTATTGGGAAGTCTCAGATCATTGGGGTCATGCTTTTGAAGGGAGCAGTGGAGATTCCAGCCCCTTCCTCTCACCTTCTCTTTTTGTCTCTTGGCCATGAGGTATGTGGTTGGTTCTGCCACCTGCTTTTCACCATGATGTGCTACCCTGCCACAGGGCCAAAACAACAAGGCCAATAATGATAGACTAAAACCTCTAAAACTGTGAGCTAAGATAAACCTTTTCTCTTTATAAGTTGGTATCTCAGGTATTTGTCACAGTGAAAGAAACCTCACTAACAGTGTATGGCATCAGTTTTCTAAGATTCCACATGTAATTAAGATCATGCACTTTTGTCTTTCTTTACTTGGCTTATCTCATTTAACATAATGTCCTCCAGATTCATGCATGCCATCCTTAATGGCAAAATTCCCTTGCTTTTGAAGGCAAAATAGTATTCTATTGTGGAGAGGAGAGGCTGCATGGGAATTGGGAATGACTGCTAAGGGTTATGGTCTAAGACTGATGGTGGAGATGGCTGCACAACTCTGTGAGCATGTTGAAAACCATTTGATTGTATACATTAAATGGGTGAATTGCATAATATGTGAAATATATCTTAATAAAGATTTTTTGAAGAGAAAAAAATCTGTTTATGTATTATTTTTTTCTCTTTTGCCATCTGTAAAAATTCTTCTTGTAAAGCCAGATGACCAAAACGAGGCAAATTAAACCACTGGGTAAGGCTTTATTGGGATGTACGCTCCCAGGCGAGCTCCTCAGTCCAACAGAGCAGTCCGGGAGAATCCCGCACGTGTTCTGTGGTACAGAAAATTTAAAGAGGTTGGTCAGGAAGGGGAGGGCCTAAGGCAGGAAAAGAGGAGCTATCAGGTAGGAAGAGGAGGTATCTAGAATCCTGTGTCCTCTGGGATTGGTCAGGGGATCCTGCTGAGGTCAGAGTCCTTCCGGGATGAGTCAGGAAAAGTCCACTGATTGATAGGAGGTGCCATTACTGCTTACCTATCAGCGTCTGGTTGACTGTTCCTTTGCGCATGTGGTCTGCTTGCTGCTTCCTTCCCTGCGGTTCCAGCGGAGTTCGTCATGTTTGTGTGTTCTGCGTTTGCCTCACTAACCTAACACTTCCTATGTGGTAGATCATGTTCCTTTTGCCCAACATCTAGTCCTCAACCAATCTTTATAATCTTATTTTGGGGCTCCTGCTTGGTGCTGATATTAGGGTAACTGCAACTTTTGTCATGATTCAATGAGCAGACTGTCTCAGTGCTTCCTCATTAGGTTTTGCTTTTGTTTCCTGACATGCTTGCTCTAGAAACTCCTATAAACGTATTTGCCTGAAAGGTGGCAATATTTCATTTGTTCTTAGCTTTCTCTCATGAATAGGTTAACCCCCTCCCACACTGTCACTTCAAACTTTGAATAAATCTCTTGTCTTCTGTCTTATACTGAATACATTTAGTTCTTAGTATCTTGCATGAAATTAATAATAGCTATACCTAGAACTGGAAGTGCGGCTCATCATTTTGCATTTCAATTCCATTTATATTTTAGTGATTAACTTATGTGTTTTCATTTCACTATGCCATTTTATCTGAACTAGATGCATGTTGGAAGCAGGGTGGGTCCATCAAATCCAAATTTTTGCCCTAAATAATTTATATTCATTCTCCGAAAACAAAAATAGACTCTGAGATGAGGATTCATGTCCAAGTAAAACCTGGGAGAAACTGTTAAGAAGTAAGAATAGATGTTTTGGACTTTATGTCTGTGTGTCTCCCCCATTCTCATGTTGAAACCATGATCTCCCAAAGGGATGGACAGTATTTTTGACATGGGGCTGGTACTGTCCACTGCCCACTTGTGCTAGGGAAGTGGGATAGATTGCTGGGAGATCAAAGAAAATACTCAGAGATGGGATGTGAAATACAAGGTTTATTGAAAATGCTTATGGGAAAGGCCCAGCAGTGACAAGCTGAACAGGTAACACCTCCATTTCTCATGGTGCTTCCAGAGCTTCACCAGAAGGCAGTGCCTCCATTCCTCATGATACGTCATCCAGTGGCAGCAGCTGGATGGACACTTATCTTTATAGTGCTCTTTTCTGCACCAGTCATGGCAGGCAGAGGGTCTTATATGAAGCAGTGACATCATTAGCTTAGCTTGCTTTATCCCATCGTGTAGCCAGCATCTCAAGGAACTTGGCACACATGCAAGAAAACAGGTTTCTACAGATAACACTAACTTGCCCTAAATCCCAGCATACATGAGAGAAAGCCAGCATCCTTTGAGATAACTTCTGGATATTGTAGCCCAGACTCACTCTCATTGTTCCTTTTAACTTGACTGGGTTCTTGGGAACAGAGAGGGGCACCTAAGGGACATGGTGTTTTACTGTCCATCTTTTCTCTGAGGATAACACAAGGCTTTGAGAGGTAAGTAGGTCAACAGGGTGAAGTCCTCATGATGGAATTAGCACACGTTTAAGGAGAAAGATGAAAGAGGTCCTCTAATCTCATCTTCCCTCCCTCCGTTTCTCCCTCCTTCTCTTCCTCTGCCATGTGAAAAAGCCAAGAAAAGGGCCTTCACCAATGTCCAGATGATGCTGTACTCTAATCTCGGATTACCAGTCTTCAGAACTGTGAGAAATAGGTGTTTGTTGTTCTCAATCTTTGGTATTCTGTTTTGGCACCCCAAACTGACTAAGACCCGGGAATATGTGTTTCTTGGTAATTTCATCTTTTGATGTGTCTGACATGGCTCCATGACCCATTGCAGAGTCTTTTTAAAAAAAATTGCAAGCTTAAGCCATTAGAAACAAAACCCAAAAAGTTGAGAAAAGGATGCAGAGAACAGGTAAGAGGAACAAAGGGAATCTTCAGAGGTGCACCATAGTACCCACTCTGGTATCCTTTATACCAGTAAGATTCACATACTTTTCACACTAACTTAATCCCATCATATCAAAGATTTTTCAAAATTATGTTTTTCAGCTGATGTAATAAAATAATATTAAATACATGTCATCAAATGAGACAATACTACATTATGTTTGGATGATAAGATTCTATTTTGATGTCTGAAGTTTGCAAATATGTATTCAGCTTTTCAGCATTTACTACATGTTTATTGTGTATCATTAATGTTAACATTTAAAATTACTATTGAAATATATCTTGCCATTCTGTCTATAGTTAGTAACAAATCTGCATTTTTGATTTGATGTAATAAAGGTTGTAATGTAATTTCCATTAGTCTTTGCACTTTTCATTTCTGTTATACTTAACCTAAAAAATGAGTGATTTTTTGTATCATTGTGTAAGTATTGTGAATATTTATGTGAAATGTTTTGAGACAGAGTACTATATTAGTGAGCATAATTAGGAAAGTTTCTATTGGCATGGAAAAATAAGAAAATTGCTTTCCGCTGAATAACCTGGCATTTGTTTGCAGATGAAAGGATATTTTTCTGTGAATAAAGCTTTTTCAATAACAGTACTATTTTTTTAAATGAAAAAAATTATGTTGGTCATAATTTCTGGAGAGAAACTTATGTCACAATTTGGAATATACAAATGTAGATGCTGTACAAGTTATTTATTGAGGATTGCTACAGTATGAGTAAGTGTTCTCCAAAGTGTCCATGGGTTAAAGGCTTGGTCTCTTGGGTGGTGCTTTTGGGAGGTGACAGGGCTTTAGGAGGTGGGGCCTTCTGGAAGGTCTTTATGTCATCGGAGGTATTATTTTGAAGGTGGTTGTGGAACCCTAGTGTCTCTCCCCCTCCCTCTCTCTTGCTTTCTGGCTATGAAGTGTGTGTTTTTGCTCTGCCAGGTACTTCTTAAAGCAAATATGAGCAATTTATTTCTATCTGACACCAACTACAAGAAGAGGGAATTACAGTGGTGCTACTGCTGTTAGTCCTTAGGATATAACTAATATGTCTCCTCTCTTCTCTAGTACTCATTAGAGGTTCCCTTCACCATCAGCTGGCACTTACACTGAGCAAACCAGAACTTCACCCCTGAGGCATATGATGTATTTTTTTTCTGTGCTGTAACCAGGGTGTGGCTCGCGTAACTGCAGTGCCAAAAGATACCCCAGAGGATCTCCTGAATGCCACACATTTTCTCCATTATTCTCATTTTGTAGTAGATTTATCAAGGTATAATTTATATACAATAACTGTATAAATACAAAGCATGTAATTTGAGAAGTTTTGACACATGTATGACCATCAGTCATACATATTGACCCATGGCCATCAGTAATTCCCATCCACTATTCTTTCTGATCCTAGAAAATAATTTTTGTTGTTTTTTAAGAGTTTGACTTCTTATCTGACATTTGACCCATGATCATCAGTACAAAAAATATAATGAACATATTCATTATATTCACTACCAAGTGTTTCTTCATGCTTCTTTGTGATCCCTCCCGTTTGTAACTGATCAACCCAGGAGTCTACTAATTATATAATCTACACACTTTGTGGGTCATTCTGGAATTTATTAATATTTCTACTCACTATGGGTTGTACTTCCTTTTATTTTACATGCCCGGTGTTTTCTTATTTTGACCAGACATTAATGTAGATGCAGGATATTTGCTGAATTCCTAAAAGTAGTTTTGGGTCTCATTCTGTATATCAGTTAAGTTACTTAGAACCTCTTAGACTCTTTCAGGTCTTGCTTGAAAGGTATGTTAGGCAAGATGAGGACAGTACTTAGTTAAGGTTTAATTTTCCCTGCTTATTAAGGCAATGCCCTTCCAAGGACATTAATACCCAGTGAATTAAGAAGTTTTCTACTATGGTATTGGAGTACATGCACCATTTTATTCAAATGCAGATTATCTTTTTCTTGGTATTTTATTATTAGTATATTTTGGTGCTGTCATTTAAACATTATTCTGAGCTAAAATAGAAAAGGCAACTAGACATATGTTTTGAAGGAAAACAAAATAGGGAGAAGTCTTTTTTAAAAATACTTTTTTAGTTGTAGATGGACACAATAGCTTTATTTATGTATTTTTATGTGGTGCTGAGGATTGAACCCAGTGCCTCACACTTGCGAGGCAAGTGCTCTACCACTGAGCCCCAGCCCCAGCCCCAGCCTGGGAGAAGTCTTTAGTACAGTATGACACTGGTGTCAATTTAAGTAATACCCTGTTCTGAACTATTCCATAGTTTTCTGGCAGTAAAATTCATACTGCTCCCTGCTGATCACAAACATATCCAATTGTGTGGTTAGTATGGGTAGTCCCCACGAGTGTGTTCAGGACAAATGTCATGAATAATGATCTTCACTCTTGAAAGAAAGGGCCATATTCATGACTGATCAGCATGATTAAATCCAATAGATTAAGAGAATAAAAGTTTGAGAACTATTAAGGGGAGCACTTCTTATCCGCTATTCTTTTTGACCCTAGAAAAGGAATTTTGTTGTTTTTTAAGGGTTTGACTTCTTCCTCAACTCTGCAAGACAACTGGCTGGAACTCTAAAAATGTCAGTTATTTGAAATATAAAATTTGATTGGTGAGCTGTTTTAGGGTAAAGGACATTAAAGAAATAAACAAACTAAATAAAATTCATGATCCTTAGTTAAAATTTGTATTTAAAAGAAAATTGTGACAAATGAGAAAATTTAAATATGAGCTATTCATTGGGTAGTACTATGATAATAAAGCTAAGCTGGCTAAGTGTGAAATTATTCTTGGTTGTGTTAGAAAATGTTCATATTCCTAGAGATGAGGTGAGCACCAGCACATGTGAAAGGAAACTAAAATTTAAAATAAAAAAAATACTTCCAAACTTTTAAACTCCTGAGACTTTGTTTTAATTAGAACTATAGGCCTAACAATAAGGGGAATAGGTAACTATAAACTCTACCAGAAATTGGCTTGTGCTAATGAGATCTGGCATATTCCTAATAGAGGGTCAGTGTCTCTGGACTGTTTTTAAAGGACAGGTTTTGGGTTGGGGGAGAAGTCATGAAGATGCATATGAAAGCAATTTCCAGAGAAAGAGATGTGAGCACAGAAGAACAGAGCCATAAGAAAAAACAAAACCCTCAATTTAAATTAATGTGTGAGACATAATTCCAAAATATATGAAGAAAGGCAAAAAATAATCAATAATCAGAAGAAAACAACTTCACAGGAAATTCACATTATAAAATGTGAAAACTGTCTTTAAATTGTATATTGTGACATTCAAAAGGATTGCATGAGGCATAATTTTCATTTACAACAAATAATTATTAAACAAAACTGCAAGAAATAAAACAAGAACAAAGATATAAAACATTTCATGTTTTAAAAACAAAATTTATGGCCACCGATATAAAGATATTAATATATGAAATAAATTTTAGACTATATTTTATCATTGGAATATATCAATGTTATCAAAAGTAAAGATATTATTGAAAAATTCATACATAACAAAGTACACAGAGACAAGGATATTAAAGATATAGATGAGCTGTAAAGAAACTTTAACATTCTTCTAATAGAAGGATGTAATAAAGGAATAAAAAATAAAATCTGAAAAAGCAAAATCTTAAGAAATAATTATAACAGAATTTTCATATTTTAATAAAAGTATGACTATCCAAGTACTTCAAAGAAATAGAAAAATTCATATTAGATAGGGTGAAATGGTAAATAAATGATAGCTTCCAGCTTCAGCCTGGAGATGTATAGAGCTGGAAGGAATGTTGCCTCCATCATTGCAACTATAAATTAGCTAGCGCACTGTAGGTACAGAAGTACCTACTCAAAAGATAACTCAGGTTATAGGGCAAATAGCTAACTTTGAAGGAAAAATGAACACCTGCAGGGATAATAGGATTCATGCTAAACTAGGACAGACATCTCCCAAAGCCAAATAAACTGGTACAACAAATAGACACAGAGTTTTTAATAAATTCCTAAAGGTTGCATGTGGGTTGGTATGAGGATGTATGACCCATGGGGACTGTAGATGCATGGGGTTCACATCCACTTGTAGGCTTTCTTGCATTTCTCTGAGAAATGTAAAGAAACTAAGTCTGAGAAAGCCTCCCTGTAGTAATGATTCTCATCAGAAACTGTGCAAGAAAGAAGACAATGAAATAGAATCTTTAAATTGCTGCAAGAAAGAGGCAACTGAAAATTAACCTGACAAAAGTAACCTTCAAAAGTAAAGAACAAGAAGACTTTCTCAGTGAATAATACATGAAGAAATTTATTGCCATAAGATCTACTTTAGCAAAAAGTTAAATGAAGTTCCTTGGGCAGATGAAATATGATATGGCTTAGGGGCTTGGATTTACACAAACAAATGGAGACATAAAAAATGAAATAGAGGATGGCAAAATACAAGCTTTTGAAAACTTTGCTATAGAAAGCCTTTTATAAGCAATACATAGCAATGCACTGTGTGTTTATGGAATACAAAAAGATGGAATGTATGCCAACAACCACACCCAGGATAGGAAGGGAGATTTGCGCAGTGGGTAGGAAGAAATGGTTACAAGACCCTTACACTCACACAAGAAAAAATAATTACAAACCATTACCTTGATGAAAACGGGTGCAAAAAACCCTGAGTAAAATGCTAACAAACTGAATTCAACCACACATTAAAAGGATGAGCCCTAAGCAATTTAGTGAGACCCTGTCTCAAAATAAAATATAAAAAAGGGCTGGAAATGGTGCTCCATGTTTAGATGTGCCCCTGGGTTCAATGCCTGGTACAAAAAAAAATTAATAATAATAATGATAAAACATTTTGATGAAGCAGAATTTGCTACTTAATTTGCTACTAAATGGTTTAGCATATGCAAATAAATAAATGTGATGCACCAAATTAACATTAAAAGAATTAGGGATAAAAATTATATAATTGTATCAATAAATGGAAAAAAAGCATGACAAAATTCAACATCATTTTATGATAAAAAAATTTCTCAACAAATTTGGTGTAGAAGGAATGTACTTCAACATAATGAAGGTGGTATGTAACAAGTCCAAGATAGCATCATAATCAACAATGAAAAATTGAAGATTTCAGCTGGGAGTAGTGGCGCATGCCTGTAATCCCAGCACTTTGGGAGGTCAAGACAGGAGAATTGAGAGTTCAAAGCCAGCCTCAGCAATGGCAAGGCGTGAAGCAACTCACTCAGTGAGACCCTGTCTCTACACAAAACACAAAATAGGTTGGGGATGTGGCTCAGTGGTCAAGTGCCCCTGAGTTTAATCCTTGGTACCAAAAAAAAAAAAAAAAAAAAAAGAGAAAGCTTTCCCTCCAAGATCAGGAACAAGGCAAGGATGTCCACTTTCCACTGGTATTTGACAGTACTAGAGTCCTAGCCAGAGCAATTAGGCAGGAAAAGAAATAAAATACTCAAAAATAGAAAGGAAATTCTTAAAAGAAGATATAAAAATGACCAATTAGTCTATGGGGAAGAAACACTCAGCACCACTAATCAGAGAAATGCAAATCAAAATCACAAGGAGATGTCATCTTACCCTTGTTAAAATGGCTACTATAGGTCAGCTGCTGGAACATGGTGGAGTAGAAGAAGCTTCATTCCAAGCTGTGTTGTGACATGAAAACAAAGCAGCAGGTGTACAGCTTCTCAGTGAGGTAGGTGAAAGAGAGTGTTGGGGACAGGTCCAAAATGGCTATAGTTAGTCTTCCTCACTGAGGGCTACTGAGCTGTTATGTTTTTTAACATGTGACCAAGGCCATAAATCAGTTATGTTATGGTAAGTGTGTAGTCGAGGTCAGAAACACTCTGATTCAGTGTATGTTCTTAGGGTCATAAACATTTCTTGTGAGCATGTGCCCATTTATGTAAACTATTGGCAGAGTGCCTTCTTTGTTTGGCTTGTACATAAAAAAAAAAGACCTATGAAAATGGCCCAGGGTAAGGAAGCTAGTGGCTATTACCACTTCCAAATAAAGGTGGACCAATATCCCCACCATGCCTCACATCTGCCTTCAACTGTTGGATCCCTGAACCTTGCTTTCAAGGCCTGAGCTTTGCTCTCTGCATGATAAAGAGATTTCACTATTAGACACTCAAAGGAGCTTAGGGACTCAGAAATTTGGGTATAATAAATAAAGAAGAAAGCCCACTGCCAGCAGCCACTGGGACTGATTCACCACAGACAAAGAAAGGGAGAGTAGAGGAAGCTGCATTCCAAGCTGTGCTTTGGTGTGTCTTGGCATATGAGTTTAAAAATGCTGTCTAAACTTATGTGACCCAGAGGCTACATTAAGTGCTGGTGCTTGAAAAGTCCACTCTGTATTTCAACTGATCACAGAGAGCGGGGCAGGGGGGCATCTTGGGGTAAGCATACCTCTGTGGTGTCTGAGGGACTTGGAATATCAGGAGAAACAAACAAACAAAACCACAGTCACAGTATCCAGGCAGGCACCTATAGAGGGACCTAGGTTGTGCCTGATGGAATATGAGAGAAAGAGAGAAATGGGGTAGGAGTAGGATGTGCCCAGGGGGATTTGAGTTGAAAGGGCAAAGGGAAGCCTTGTGATGGGCAGCTCACATGATCAGCTAAAGGGGCTGGGAGTCTGGGTGGTGGGGGTGGATACACTTAGGACTATTCCTGGGAAGGCTGTGCTCTTGTGCATCAGGGAGCAGAGGATTGCCATCCCTCTATCCCATGCCCAATGATTGGATTTCTTGGGAGGCACTTGAGAACCAGACCCACAGAAGTGATCAACTACTATCTAGCCCTAGGGCAGGTCAATCTAGTCTCTCCAAAGACGGCCCACCCAACAAAGCCTGATTAGACCTGAAGCCTGACTAGATCTCTGTGCCTCCTGCTGGAACTCCTCTCAAGGTACAGTGAAGAAGTGATACTCTGGAAGTGCATTGAAGTGGTCTGAATGGACAAAACACAAACTGACAATATGTTCTTATGTGGCCCACCTCATATTGGTGACAAGGGAAACTGAGTTTTATACCAAACAGCTACAATCTTAGGCTGCTCCAACTGGTAACTCAGAGAGAAACAGAAAAATTGGAAGGGGTTAACATTCCTCACCCCTTGCTCTATTAGTACATAACTCAAGAAGAATTGGAAAGAAAGACTATTGGACATAGGCAATGACCACCCATTCTGGTCAAATATTTTGATCACCTCAGTGGAGAAGTTTCCTTCAGTCTTCAAGATTTTTAATTTTTTAAAAAATTATTTTTAATTTAATTTTTTAATAAAAATCATTTTAAATTAAATTTTAAAAAATTCATTTTAATTTAACTTAAAGTTAGAGCTAGTTCATGATTATTGTTTTCATGGTTGACAATTACTGAATCCATCATTCCTCTTTATTGGTGGCAGTTAACATTGAAGATGTCATAGTAGGATCTGGGTATTTAACTTTAACACTCTTTATTGTTTGTTGTTTGCACTGGTTGTTACTATTGTTTATTTCACTCCCATTCTGTGATGTGCTGGACACATACAGGAATACTAAAGTTCACAGGTTAGAGACTCTACTGCTGAACTAACATTCTCTGACATTACTCCAACTCAAAGAAATGAGGAGACAAAAGCCCCAAACCATCAACAAAGACATCAGGAGGAACAACCAGAGAGGGAATTCAGGTCCCATCCCTAGGTTTCTACCCATACATCAAAAAACAGAGAGAAGTCCCAGAACAAATAAGATAATAACACACAAAAGGAGATGTGCAAATAAAAAAATGTAGAAGAATCTACCTCAATTGACGTGCAAGACCAAGACCTCTGAAAACATGAGAAAACAGGCAACTAAATCTCCCCCCAAATTCCACAACCAACAAAGGATCCTACTGATAGTGAGGTGGATAAAAACCCAGGATAGATTATAAAATAACTGACTATCAAAAGATTCAATGAACTAAAAGAAGATCTAAGGGAGTAATTAAGAGAGCACATATAGGAGATGAAAGACCACTTTAATAAAGAAATAGCAATAGTGAAAAGAAACCAAACATAACTTCTAGAAATGAAAGATATGATTAATCAAATTAAAAATTCACTTGAAGGCATCACTAATAGATTAGGTAGAAAATAAAACCTCAGCCCTTGAAGACAAAAATTTAGTCATTGAAGACAGGCTATATGATTTTGAGTATACATAAAGCAATAAGGAGAAAAAATTATAGAACATGACCAGAATATATAAGAACTCTGGGATAAATTTAAAAGAACAAATCTGAGAATCATTGGGATAGAAGAGAATATGGAGATACAAATTAAAGGCATAAAGAACATTTTCAATGAGATAATTACAGAAAACTTCTCCCATGTCATAAGATAGACATCCATAGGAGGCTTTCAGGACCTCAAGTAGATCCATTAAAATGAGAAGCTCACGAAGACATACCATAATCAAAGTGCCTAACATAGAAAATAAGGAAAGAATATTAAAAACAGTAAGAGAAAAACATCAGGTCACATTTAGAGTCAAACCAATAAGTCTCACTTCTGATTTCTCAGCTCAGACACTAAAATCAAGGAGGGCATGGAATCAGCTATTCCAAGCCTAAAAGAAAATAACTGTCTGTCAAGGTTACTATACCTAGCAAAACTCAGTTTCAGATTTGAGAGGGAAATAAAAACATTTCCATGACAAGAATAAATTCATGAGCACCAAGCCAGCACTACAAAGAATACTTGAAAATAAACTGCACACAAAGGAATTCAAAAACAATTCCCAAAGCACACAAACAAAGGATGCTCAATAGAATAGTCCACTAAATGAAAATTAAGACAGGATAAAACAGCAAAAAAACAAAATGGCACAAACATATCCATACTAATGCTGAATGTTAATGGTCTCAATTAACTCCTCAATTAAAAGACATACACTAACAGAATGGACCAAAAAATAAGATCCAACTACATACTGTTTACAAGAGACTCCTTTTATAGACAAAGACACCCACAAGCAGAAGGTAAAAGGATGGCAAAAACTCTCCAATCATATGGTCCAAGAAAACAAGTAGGTATAGCTATTCTCATAATTGACAAAGCAGATTTCAAGAAAAAATTAATCAGAAGATACAAAGAAGGCCACTACATCCTAGTAAAGGGAACGATTCAGCAAGAAAATATAACCATAATCTACATTTATGCCCCAAATGTGAATACATTCAATTACATGGAAAAAATACTCCATGACATTAAATTCCACATAGACCCCAAACACAATAATACTAGGATATTTCAATACACCCTTATGACCAATAGACAGGTCATCAATAAAATCAATAAGGATATCTCCAATCTAAACAACACTATAAATCAAATGGACCTAATGGACATATACAGAACATTCCATCCCAAAACAGCTGAATTTACCTTTGTCTCAGCTGCACATGGAACTTTTTCCAAAATATCTCATATTATAGGCCACAAAGAAAATTTTAGCAAATGCAAAAATATTGATATAATCCCATGTATCATTATCAGATCAAAATGGAATGGAGCTAGAAATCAATAGCAAGAAAAAAATAGAAACCACATAAACACATGGAGATTGAATAATATTCTCTTAAATGAAGAATGGATCAAAGAATAAATGAGAATAGAAATCAAGAAATTCTTAGAAATGAACACGAACAAAGACAAAACATATCACAATTTCATATTCAATTTCACAGTATGAAAGCAGTCCTAAGAGGAAAATTTATAGCACTGAGCACCTACATAAAAAATTAGAGAAATCCCAAATAAATAAGCTTATATTCTACCTCAAGGCCTTAGAAAAAGAACAAACTAACACCCAAACCAGTAGAAGAAAGGAGATAATTAAGATCAGAGCTGAAATCAATGAAATTGAGAAAAAGAAAACAATAAACAGGATCAATGTAACAAAGAGTTGGTTCTTTGAAAAGATAAATAAAATTGACAAACCATTAGCCAAACTAACCAAAAGACAGAGTGAGAAGAAGCAAATCAATAAGATAAGAGATGAGAGAGGAGATATCATACAGACCTTTCTGAAATCCAGAGGATGACCAGAACTTACTTTGAAAATTTATACTCCAAAAAACTGGAAAATCTGGAAGACACTGACAAATTTCTAGATACATATGACCTGCCCAAATTGAATCTAGGTGTGGAAAATCAAAACAGACCAATATCAAGTAATGAAACTGAAACATAAATTAAAAACATTCCCAAAAGAAAAGCCCAACACTTGATGGAGTCTCAGCTGAGTTATACCAGACATTTACAGAACTAACACCAGTCTTTCTCAAATATTTCATGAAACTGAAAGTAAGAGAACCCTCCCAAATACTTTTTATAAAGCTAGTATAATCCTGATACCAAGACCAGAAAAAGACTCATCAAGGAAAGTAAACTACAGACCAAAACCCCTGATGAACACGGATGCAAAAGTCCTTAATAAAATATTAGCAAACCATATTCAAAAACGATGATAGAAAAAGACGATACACCATGCTCAAGGGGGTTTTATTCCAGGAGTGCAAAATTGGTTCAACATGTGAAAATCAATAAATGTAATTCATCATTGAAACAGAATTAAGGACAAAAATCACATTATCATCTCAACAGATGCAGAAAAGGCCTTTGATAAAATCAAACACTCATTCATGTTTAAAATGCTGGCAAAGATAGGGATGGAAGGAACTTACCTAAACATTGTAAAGGGCATTTATGACAAACTGAAAGCCAACATCATACTAAATGGAGAAAAACTAAAATCATTTCCTTTAAATTCAGGAACAAGGCAAGCCTGTACACTCTCACCATTCCTATTCAACATAATCCTTGAAATATTGGCCAGAGCAATCAGGCAAGTAAAGGATATCCAAGGAATACAAATAGGAAAAGAAGTCAAACTATCTCTGTTTACAGACAATATGATCCTATATCTAGAAGATCCCAAAACTTCACCAGCTTATAAATGAATTTAGCAAAGTAGCAGAATACCAGATCAACACCTATAAATCAATAGCTTTCCTACATTCCAACAGTGATTCCACCAAGGAAGAAATCAGAAAAACCATCCCATTCACAATAACCTCCAAAAAATTAAATACCTGGGAATTAATCTAACACAAGATGTAAAAGGGATCTATGATGAACATTATAGCACACTGAAGAAAGAAATTGAAGACCTTAGAAAATGGAAAGACCTCTCATGTTCTTGGATAGGCAGAATCAATATTGTCAAATGGCCATATTGCCAAAAACAATATACAGATTAGATGCAATCCCTATCAAAATACCAATGACAAGCCGGGCGCGGTGGCTCAAGCCTGTAATCCCAGCACTTAGGGAGGCTGAGATAGGAGAATCGCGAATTCAAAGCCAGCCTCAGCAATGGCGAGGCGCTAAGCAACTCAGTGAGACTCTATCTCTACATAAAACACAAAATAGGGCTGGGGATGTGGCTCAGTGGTCGAGTGCCCCTGAGTTCAATCCCTAGTACCAAAAAAAAAAAAAAAAAAAAAAAAAAAAAAAAAATACCAATGACATTCTTCACAGAACTAGATAAAACAATTATTAAATTCTTTTGAAAGAATAAGAGACCCAGAATAGCCAAAGCAATACTAAGCAAGAAAAGTGAAGCAGGAGGCATCACAATGCCTGATTTGAAATTATACTACAGAGCTATAGTAACAAAAACAAAAGACCTAAATTTAGGAACTAAAACTACAAAATTGTTACAAGAAAATGTAGGCAAAAATCTTCATGACAACAGGTTAGTCAATAGTTTCTTAACTATAACACCTATGTAACAAACAAAACTCAGATCAATTGAACCTCATCAAAATTAAAAACTTTGATATCACAGAAGTTAAGAACAGAGTGTTTGTTATCAGGGGACAGTGAAAGTGGCAGGAATGATCAATGGATGCTGTTTTAGCCAACTCTGCACTGCTGTGACCAAAATACTTGACATGAAATTTTTAGAGGAAAATTTTTTTGACTCATGGTTTCAGTGGTCTCAATTCATAGATGACTGAATCCATTGCTCTGGGCCCAAGATGAGGTAGAGCATTATGGGAGATAGACAGAGTGGAGGAAACCTGCTCAGTTCATGGCAGGGTCAGAAATCAGAGAGTAAGACTGGGGCAAGGGGACAAATGGAAGCTGCACCTTCCAGGGCATGCCTCCAGTGACCCATTGCCTCCAACCATGCTCCGCCTGCCTACAGTTACCACTCAGTCAGTCCATTTAAACTAGGATGGACTGATTAGGTTACAGCTCTCATTATCTAATAATTTCACCTCTACATATTCCTGTATTAAGAGGAACTTTTGGAACATACCTCATATCCAAACAATAACAGATGGTAAATTATAGTTTGATAGAAGCAAGAAATTCTGGTGTGCTAATGCACAATAAGGTGACTATGGATAACAATAATGTATTGTACATTTCAAAATGCTAGAAGGATACTCAGATAAATGTTTGAGGAGAAAAATATGTTTAACCTATTAAACATCATGCAATGTACATGTCTCAAAACATTATATGGTACCCCATTAATATGTATAATTTTTATGCTTTTATGTCTCAATTAAAATAAATTTAAAATTAAAAACTATTATACTTCAAGGGACATTATTGAGAAAGTGAAAAGACAATTCATTGGGGAAGATATTTATATATCAGATAAGGAACTAGTATAAAGAACACATAAAACTGTACAATAAGAAAATAAATAACCCAAAGAAGATATACAAAGGACCACTAAGCACAAAAAAGATGCTCTGAATCATTAACCAGAAAAATAAAAAGCAAATCCACAATAAGATACTATTTCTAATCCATGAGGATAATAATAATTAAGAAAAAATAGGTAATAGCAAGTGTCAGACATGATATGGAGAGATTGGAACTCGTTCATATTCTTAGTGTAAAGTTAAAGTACTGTCATTTTGGAAAACAATTGCAGAGTTCCTCAAAAATTAAACACAGTTACATGAATCAGCAACTACACTTGTAGGTATAAACCCAAATGAGTTGAAACATATATCAATGCATACCAAAAAATGTATGGGAATGTTCATAGCAGTATTATCCATAATAATCAAAACCTGAAAACAACCCAAGCTACAACACTTGAGGAATGGATAAACAAAATGAAGTACTCTGCGCAATGGAATATTATTTGGGCATACAAGTATGGATTGTTGCTACAATAATGAAAACATGTTAAGTGAAATAAGTCAGATACAGAAGGCTACATATCATATGATTCCATTATATTAAATCCTCCAAATAGGCAAATCTATAAAGACAGAGAGTAGATTAGTAATTGCCAGAGGGCTGGAGCAGGGAGGATAAGGAGTGACTGCTAACTGCTATAGGGTTTTTTTGGAGATGATGAAAATATTCTGGAATTAGATAATGGTGATTGTTATATGCTTTGTGAATATACTAAAATAAAACAAACTATGGAACTGTACACCTTAATATAGTTAATTTTATGGTATGTGAATTATATCTCAATTTTAAAAAGCATTCGTACTTATGTACAAAATTAAGTAATTAGAAAACAATATTTTAAATAATATTTATAATATCAAAGAATTGTGGAAATAAATTATATGAAAATGTAATAAGATCTCTATCTTGAAAACCACATGATGGGGAGATAAACTTTAATTGTGGCTTGAAGAAAAATATTGTCAACATAACTCTTCTCAAAAGTTGATTTCTACAGTCAGTGCAATCTTTTTTATTTTTCCAGTGCTAAGGATCTGACCTAGGGCCTCAAGCATGGTAGAAAGTTTCTCTGTCTCCAAGTCACATCCAGCCCTCGATTTGTTAATCAAAATTGTAGCATATATTCTTGGGAAATTAAAAAATGTTCTCAAATTTAACTTGAAATTTTAAAGTCTACAATAGTCAAAACAATCTTGGAGTAGAACTTGAGAGTAATTTGCCATATTTTTAGACTTACTATAAAATGACAGTAATTGAGACTGTGTTATTGCATTATAATAGACAAATTGATCATTAGAACAGAAATTGAATCATATGCATATGGTTACTATATTAGCACATTTTTAGTAAATGTACTATTATTTAAGGGAGAAAAAAGGCACCAGATCAATTGGATATTTCATATGGGAAAATAATGAGTCTAGACCTTATCTCATGTCATACAGAAATTATCTTGAGATGTCATAACCCTCTTTGTGATCAGTGAAGCAGAAAAGCTTCTAGAAGAAAACCTAGGAAAGCATATTCATGATCTTGAGAGGGGCAACAATTTTTTTGAATTGATTTTTAAAACACTAACTATAAAGGAAAAATAAATAATTGCACTTGATCAAAATTAAAAACATCTTTTTATTGAAAGACAATTAAGAAATGTAAAATAATTCACAGACTTGCAATATGTATTTTCATCACAAATAAATGCAAACATTCAGTATGCTTCACAACAGAATATCCATATGGCCAATAAACATGGAAATGTTCTCAACATCATCAGAAAAAAGCAATTAAACCACAATGAATTTCTACTTAAAATGCATCTGATTTGCTGAAAACTTTAAAATGCTAAAAAAGGCTAATAATAGAGTGTACTGACAAGAATGAAGAGCAACTGAAAGCCTTATACACTGATACTGGGCATCACTTTGGAAAACAGATTGTCAGTTTCTATTAAAACTAAACCCACACTTATTCTATGACCCAGAAATCCCACTTCAACTATATGTACAAAGGAAATAGAAGACATGTATAAGAATGTTTATAACAGTTCTGTCCTTACTAGGCAAAAGCTGAAATAATCCAAATACTAGTCAATTGAACAATGAATAAATGATAGAATATTCATAAAACTGAGTACCACAGATCATATTTCAAATAATAGCAAAGTTCTTTTTATACTTTGTCATTGCCGTGTGTTTGTATTGGAAAGGTGTGTAGATAAGAAATGCTTGCTCTGGTTTCATTGGAAAATCCTGTTGGTGTTGCCCTATGCCAGCACTAATTGTGGGGATTAATTACCACGACAAGAGCACAGACATTTTTATTTGGACACATTTTTCCTGTTAATGTGCTGATTTAAATATACTGGCTTTAGATTGCATGTCTTCTTATGATTTTGTGCTGCAACTGTGCAAGTACACAGCTTTCCTCTTCTCCTCCAGAGATGAGGAGGTCTCCTTTGAGAGCTGAATGACTTATATGCAGGGTTCTGAGCTTGTTTGTTCCACAATTCCCTTTACATTTTGTGCAGTGGAATGAACTTTGATGATGAGTCTTGTGGAGTTCACATAGACATCTCACATTGAAATGAATCAAATGCACAGCTAGTAGATTAATATAACTGAGAGTTGGAGTGTGTGAACAATCAAACCAGATTTCTTTGCTGTTGATGCAGCAATTGAAGTATAGGGCTCTAGACTACAAAACAACTAGCATACATATCCAAGATGTAGGTATAAAAATGGTCCTATATTACTGATTACAATAGATTTGATTTGTAACCAGCTTGAATAATATAGATAAACCTATATTATAAATATCATGCACCATAAAAATGAATAAGCTAGGTGTTGTGTGTAGTCATAAAAAGATCTTCAAAGTAACAACTAAATGACAAAAACAAGTTGAAGCACATATGTGGATCCCACATACACAGATAAAGTGCCTCTGAGCCAGATCATTACATCTGGGTAAATGGGTGTGGTGTCTAATGATGTAGAAGGAGATGGCTTTAAAATTTCGTGTATGATAAAATACTAATAAATGCAAGGGTTTTTTGTTTTTGTTTTTACTCATTTGGGTATCTTAATACTCAGTCCAGGTGTATTTACGAACCTATTTCATACTCACTTGGGAAGATGATCAGGAGATAAAAACAATCACTTCTCAGCTTCCGAGTAAATCCCGGGGGTTTCATCCCCCTTGTATCTGGCCAGTGGGAACATTTTGGCTTTGAACGGTAGGGACCACATTTTCTTCTCCCTCTCTGTTCCAGTGGAATTCTCATCAGCATAGCAGGATTTTTCATTCAACAGTTCAAGATGATTGCTTCAACCCAGAATTTCCAAAGATGATACATAATAAAGTCCCTTGTTGCTCTTAAAAAAGTTCTCTGTTTAGTTAATGATGCCAAAGTTAAGCTTCTTGTGTGACTCCAGGGACTGCCTGGTATTGAGTCAGCTGCTTCTTAGGCTCTCTGACTCAGTCCGCCTGCTCACTGGCTCTGTACCCAGCTGCCTTCCTCTGATTTTATATACTGAAGGAAGGAAACTTCCCTGAGATAATGCTAACAGCAAACTATTAGCCATTGGGGAAGTTAAGTGGACAAATGATTGTGTGATTAGGATTAGGAAAGATGAAACAAAGTGCTCAAAAATTTGAATGCTTCAAGATGATTCACAAGCAAACCTTAGAAAAATGTTCTGAAGATTTGTCTACAGGGGCGTTTGGAGCCTGGGTAAACAAATTTATTTGTTCTCATCCAGCCTCCTAGATTGAAGACTATATATATTCTAGAGTCAAGCAGTTGTGCTATATCCTCTCTTGATGAAAATCACCTGAGCTAAGAAGTGTCCACTTCTTGATGATGAGCTCTAGGATACAGGCCAAGAGCATAATAATTCCTCCCTAAATTCTCTGACGCTTTTGCCTCTTTCTTACCAGTACCTTGAGCTACTTTCTTCCTTTCCTCTCTTCATGGCTTTCTAAAACATTTATTTTACTTCTTATCCCTCTCATCTCATATCTTTTTTTTTCTATTCTAGAACTTTCCTGTAATGCTACCTTCTCCAGAATGATTAGTTTATACTGGTTCTCTAAGATATTCAAACATGCTGCTCAGATGTACCTTTTCTTTTCTGGGCTATTGATAACTTAAAACCAATGGAAAACTGAATTTGCTAAACTTGTATTTTGTATGCACTACACAAGTAAATTATCACAATTCTGTAAAGTGAATTTTGTTTTCTCCAAAATGAAGGTAGAAAACTTGAAATTAAAAGGTGAAATCTTTTTCAAAACTTGCATAACTGGAAACTAGTGTATGTGTGACAGAGTTCCACATAAGTGCTCTGCTCTACCTCTGCTGCTTCTCCTTGTCCTTTGGCGTAGATCTTGCATTTCAACAGGGTCCGGAAAGGTGGAGGAATCTGATATTATCACCTGAGTGGGTAAGAACATTAAGTGCTGGTTTTTAATCTTTTTTTTTTTTTTTTTGGTACTGGGGATTGAACTCAGGGGCACTTGACCACTGAGCCACACCCTCAGCCCTATTTTGTGTTTTATGTAGAGACAGGGTCTCACTGAGTTGCTTAGCGCCTCGCTGTTGCTGAGGCTGGCTTTGAACTCGCAATTCTCCTGTCTCAGCCTCCCTAAGTGCTGGGATTACAGCCTTGCGCCACCGCACCCGGCTGGTTTTTAATCTTTATGGAATAAATCACCTCTATATCCTGAACTCTTAAGATTTTCTTTGTTTTGACAACTAAAACAAGAAACCACAAAGTTTTTATCAAATAAATTAGAGATTTATTTTGTTTAATATAATTTTACCAGTTACGGTATTTCCTTAAATATCAATACTATAAAATAGTATTTTTAAAGCAATGCATACATTGCAACAAGAAGTGTATTTTGCAGGTCTTGTTTTCATAAGTGGAAATCTTGCCATTTTTGTCTTCCTATGTATTTATAAAGTCAAAACTGACTATAAAACACACAGTACATTGGCACTGGTAGACTTCTAATTCCTTCACAATAGAAATTAAAATTATTGTCTGCATAAATATGTTCACTGCTGGCAATGTGCATACCATGATTTTCAATGTCAACATAACAACACACTAAACAAGAGCTGGGCTTGGCGGCGCATGCCTGTAATGCCAGGAGGCCGAGGCAGGAGGATCACAAGTTCAAAACCAGTCTTAGCAACTCAGTGAGGCCCTAAACAATTTAGCAAGACTCCTGTCCTAAAACATAAAAATGGCCTGGACATATGGCTCAGTGGTTAAGTGCCCCTGTGTTCAATCCCTGGTATCCAACCCCTGCAAAAGAAAAGCATTTAAACAGTTGTTTTAATTATATATTTAAACACATAATTTGTGCATTTGGAGAATGCATTGATTAGGGTAAAGGGAGTATATTTTAACTAGCATAGTACTTTAGCATTAAGTTCACATTGCAAACTTGATGACTTATAACCAAGGGAAACACACTGTAGCTGTTTTCTATAAATTATTGTGTTTTACCATTTAGCTTTAATATGAATTTCCCAGATGGATAAGGCTGCTATTTAAGTAAAACTTAGTCATTAAATTTGTGCATGAGGGGGAGGTGTTATTCAAGAATTTTAAAAGCATATTTAATTTTGAAAATTTTAAACATGTAGGAAAGTTGAAATCCTAGTATAATAATAAAACTTTCAATTAGATATGTGAATTGTTAATATTTTATTACAGGGTGTACTTATCTATCTATGTAACTCTGTGTCTCTACAGCTACATGTTTTGTCTGGCTGAATCATTTGAAATTAAATAATGTCACCATGACACTTAAATCTTCACTGCTGAATAACTAAACATTCATCTCCTACAAATGGATTCCTCCTACATTACCACAATCCCAATGCCAACCTAAAACAATTAACAATAATTCAATGATGTCTAATATAGAGTCTGTTTTCTAACAGATGGGATTTGAAGTCTTTTGAAACAGAGGTAGTGCTTCTTTGTCCCCTAAGATGGTGTTTCAGCTCTAAAGAATTCTTACAACATAATTATTTTTGCACCATGTCACAGGCAGCCTCACCATGTCTCTCACAATCTTAGAGCAAATATGGCTGCTATAGGATGTCCTGGATGTGAGGTCACAGGCTTTGTTATTTGGTGCTCTAACTGACAAGCTGGAACTGGGAACTCTATAATGATTTCAGTTCCTGTGTGATATATATAGCTTGTCCTGACTCATGTGGAAAAGTCTTGTCCAAATCTTTGTCAGCTGATTGCACAATGGGAATGACTAATTTGTATATAAATCTGATGCATTCTCATTTTTGTAATAATGTCTATTTTCAGAGGGTTTTTTAAAATAAAGCATTTTAAAACAAAACCAAGTAAAACATCTCCCTTAATCTATCCCAGAGCATGTGGAGTATCTCATTGGTCAAGGAGGAAGGATTTAGAGCAAAATCAGAACACACTTAGAAAATGGGTACAATTAATCTGGGAAACCTCTCACTTTGATACTTTTCTTCTCATGTCAAGTGTCTCTCATGCATTTAGGAACTTTATGATTGTTTAGAAGCTCATATCTTCGTCACATAGACTGAATTGTCTTCCAAAAGCAGCCTGCCTCTCTCTCTCTTTCTCTCTCATTCATGTGTTCCACTATCACATTTGGATCAACTCTTACGGGCTAGTTACTATGCATGTTTCCCTTTGTTTGATTCTGAAATGCACAGTCCGCAGGGAGCTTTCCTTTGGGTAAGAGTCATTCATTTTATTACATAATGGTGTTAATATCTAAAAACAATCCTTTTGTATTAGGTTTCCAGAATTCTTCATTTAAAAATTTTAATTATAGATTACATAAGTCAATAATGGTGATATGTGCAGTCATCAGACACCTTCAAAATAGAAATTTTCATTTTATTTTTAAAATATTTTTCTGAGAATCTCTAAATAACCTTAAGGAAGAGACCTGCAGAATCAAGCAAGTTATTAGCATTGTCTTTTATCACACTGCTATTTTTATGCATGGTTTTGCTTTGATCCAAAGTTGGGATTCTCTCTGCAGTTTGTAGAATCTCTGGAGTCAGACAGTTGATCTGTTTGGAGGTAGTCAAAAGAAGATTTTTTGGTATGTTCTGGTTCTGAAATCACACAACACAGGCCTCACTCATGGCTATTGTGAACCTTTACCTGAGTTCTCTTCCATGTTGCTTTGCACCGGAGGTAAATCTCAGGATGAGCCTCCATGTCTAAAGAGTGAAAGAGAAAGAATTCAAGCAATTATTTCTTCTAGATCCAGTTCCCCCCACATGAAATAATTGCCCAGGTATTGTCTACAAATTGTCATTTTATATTGTTAATGTTGAACCTATCACAATGTTAAATCTTAACATGATTTTCCACTTCTCCCTTACAGTATTCTTCTCAATGTTGGCTCTGCAAGCTGAGCCATTTTATCACTTACAGATCGGAAAGCAGTGCGAAAAGCCAGTGAATTACCAACTGAGATTTCAGGTAATTGGGTTTTGTTTCTCAACCGGACTGGGAGGCTCAACTATTCAGTCATCCAACAGTGGAAGGGCTTTCTGTCTTTACAGATAAACTAGATGAACTAGTATTAAATTAGAACAGAAAGAAGACAAGAGAATTGAATAGTTGTCTTGATGCGCAAGTGAAACCTAGAATATTAGTCCAAAATAGAAAATACACACACGTAAAATGTGTCAGAAGATAGTTTAGATAAACATATGGAGTCTTAAACCTGGTATAATGGCTCACGCGGGAGTCGTGACTTCATATACTATTGGATATATGGGTTTTAGGAAGGGCATGGAGTTTCTAACCAGAATGTTGTTCTAAAACAGGGATTAGCCTCTCATAATCTCATTGTAGTCATAGAAATGTTCACGAAAGCCCATCTAAATATCTCTGAGCATTATGATTTAGGCTACCATTTAAAAAACTATTAGTATATACATATATTTTACAATTAAATGATAATATGATGTCAGTAAATAAAATGGTAAAATTTAAGACAAGAAAAATCCCCAGTCTAATTCTACACTGTCTGAATTCCTTGATGCCTTGTTGTTTTCCTATACTTCAGTGGTTTCAAATTCTTCACTTTGACTCCTATTCCCATGATTGGGACTATGATTTAATCATTTAATTAATCACTTCACCCTCCTGCTCTGCTCCTCTGTCTTGCATTCTTTCGAACCCTTAATGTGTCACCATCAATACCTTGGTAACGTCTGTGGGCATGTGGGCATGCTCTCACATACAAGTAGACCTCAAATGACCTCGTTTAAAGTTATTGAAAAATATACGGAAGCAATGAAGTAGGAACTCCCTTAACTTCTTAGACTCTTGACTTTCCCTTCTATGTAGAAGTGTCCTGGCTCCTACCTACATTCTTTTATTCTAGATTTAATCCTCTCTCCATTACTTAGGCAATTCATTCCTGAAATGTTTTTTCTCCCATTGGAAATTCTCCTGAAGTGAACCACTCTCAGCAGCATAAAAATATCTAGCTAAAAGAAAGTTTATAATAAATAATAAGATGGTTGATTTAGAATATCAACGGCATGGTAGCAAGCAGGAAGTTAGCATTTAAATATCTGAATGTGTTTTGGGGAATAGTGTTGAGAAGATATTTATGGAAGATAAGATCTGGGTGTTGCAGTAACTAAGGGTTATTGGGGCATTAAAAATCTTTTGTTTGTTTTTTGTGTTCCAGAGAGAATACTTTTCTATATGGCAATGAAAAACTCCAGTGTTCTCAGTGAGTTTATTCTTCTCGGGCTGTCTTCTGACCCGTACGTTCAGGCTATCCTCTTTGTTTTGCTTCTTCTGACTTACCTCCTCACTCTGATGGGAAATTTTTTGATGCTGCTGGTGATCACAGCTGATTCTCACCTCCACACACCTATGTATTTCTTCTTGAGACAACTGTCCTTCCTAGACCTCTGCCATTCATCTGTCACAGCACCCAAGATGTTGGAGAATATACTTTCTGAAAGCAAAACCATCTTTGTAGAGAGCTGCTTGGCTCAGGCCTTCTTTGTGTTTGCCACTGGTGGCACGGAAGCCTGTCTGCTGGCTGTGATGGCCTATGACCGCTATGTTGCCATCAGCTCCCCTCTGCTCTATGGCAAGGTAATGAGTAACCAGCTTTGTGTTGGGCTGGTGTGGGTCTCTTGGGGCCTGGCCTTTATTGATGCTTTCATCAATATCCTACCGGCTGTTAATTTAGACTTTTGTGAGGAGCAAACTATTCCCCACTTCAGCTGCGAGCTGTCGTCTCTCTTCCCTCTGTCTTGCTCTGACACCTCTGCTAACTTCATCCTCCTGCTCTGCTCCTCTGTCTTGCATTTCTTTGGAACCCTTGTCATGATCGTTTCTTCTTATGCCCACATTGTCTCCACCATCCTGAGGGTCAGATCCGCCACAGGCAGAAGCAGGGCCTTCTCCACTTGCTCCTCCCACCTCACTACTGTGATCTTGTTCTATAGCTCAGGTTTCATCAGCTATCTCTTACCAACCTCAGGTTCCCCTCTGGAAATGATCTTCTCCTTACAGTACAGTGTGATCACCCCCATGCTGAATCCCCTCATCTATAGCCTAAAGAACAAGGAGGTAAAGGCAGCTATGGGAAGAATGTTCAGAAAATATTTTCATCCTTTCATGTAGCAGACACAAAATCATGATGAAACAGACACTGAACTCTGATGCTACATAATTAGATGGACTTTAAGGAGAATTTCTTCATTGTCCATGGGAAATGCCACCAGGAACTCAATGGCTTTCTTTTTTGGAAATGCTTGCATGGAGGACAGAGAAGTATCAGGATTATCAGTTTTATTCAGAGAAGGAGAAATGAATCAGCTAACTCTCTTTTTCAGGGGATTGTTTTATTAATATGTCGATTTATTTTTCATATCTATGTAAACATCCTTTGCTATTTGTTGCTCTTTATTCTTCCACACTTCTGATAATTATACCCTCAAAACCTTAGGACACCTTGATGATCTCAGATTCATATGGTGATCAAGGAGGGTGATCCTGTAACCCTTGATAGGTTAACCATTTTACCCCTTTCTCCTGACAGTGTATTGCAAGGAGTGAAACCAAGATTCAAGTGAGGCTATTCAGAATTTTTCTGTAAGCCGGGCGCGGTGGCTCAAGCCTGTAATCCCAGCACTTAGGGAGGCTGAGACAGGAGAATCGCGAGTTCAAAGCCAGCCTCAGCAATGGCGAGGCGCTAAGCAACTCAGTGAGACCCTGTCTCTACATAAAACACAAAATAGGGCTGGGGATGTGGCGCAGTGGTCGAGTACCCCTGAGTTCAATCCCCAGTACCAAA
>PVHX01016208.1:0-44025 GCA_004024805.1 Geosciurus inauris
CTAAGCAACTCAGTGAGACCCTGTCTCTAAATAAAATACAAAATAGGGCTGGGGATGTGGCTCAGTGGTTCAGTACCCCTGAGTTCAATCCCAATACCCACCCCCCGCCAAAAAAAAGTTTACAGTGTGACACTGTACCATGTCACACCAGCAGCAACACCATACAGCACATGTCTCTTTTGATGGCATCGTTTTGTCTTGGGCTTGACTTGATCTCATGTTTGTATGAGTCCACTCTAGGATGTTTGCATGGTGACAAAACTCAACAACCCACTCCATTTCTCAGAGAGTATCCTTGTCGCTAAGCAAAGCAGGACTGTCTATGTATTTGTTGCATTAATCATCTCCGTTATTTAAGGTTCTATTCATTAAGGCAGAATGGAAAGCTAGGTGGGTGGATGAAGGGTGGATGGAGAACTCTGGGAAGTGGTGTGTTTTATGCTGAGTCTTGAAGTCTTTCCCCTTTCTTCTGTCCCTCAGCTCATTGGGGCACTAGAGCAGGACGAGCAGGCCCGGCGGCAACGGCTGGCCTACAAGGTGGAGCAGCTCATTAGTGCCATGTCCATTGAGAGCTGAGAGGAGGGGACTGAATTCCTGGGAAGATGGACCCACATGAGCTGTCTGTCACACTGGAGTCTCAGAAGGAAGGACAGTAAAGGGGATCAGGCCCCAGAGCTTGCGGCCCCTGAGACCCCACCCCGGGAAGAGGGGAAGGCCCCTCTCCTGATGCCAGCAGGTTTCCTCACAGCCAGTTCCTGCCAGGAAAGACAGCGGGCACCATTCATCCACAGCCAGAACACGAGACACAAGCCTGCGAGGAGAAGGTGGCTCTTCAAGCTGAGAGGCTCGAGCCGGACGGCCATGCCTCCGTAACTGCTGCTTTGCATGAAAACTCATTTGATGTATATTGGGGAAATAATGAGAACTTTATTTAATTTTTTTTAAGAAAAAGGAAAAAAAAAAACAGAAATAAAACAAAACAAAAAGCTGCCCTGTTAATCCCGTCCAACTTTTGTTGAATTCTGATTTCTGCCCCCCTCTGTCCCCTCGTCTCTCCTTCTTCATGTAACTCCTCTTTCTGAATGTCAGGAAAAGCCTACAAAGAGATGCTGAGGGAAACTGAGGGGGAAACGGTCTCCTTTCCTGTGATGAAAAAAACAAAACCAAGAAAAAAATAGAGGAGGAGAATGAATGAGCACAAGTTCAAACCAAACACTTCACAGAGAGGCCAGTAGAACCTGGAGTCCTCCCAGTGGCCAGAAGAGCGTGGGGACCGCAGAACTTTGCACAGACCTGCAAAGCCATCCAGTGGCTCCGCCTGGCTCGCAGGAAGCTGAGCTTTACCTACCACACACCTGTGTATTCTCATCTCTTGAGAGGAGGGCTGTATCTGTATTGTACCAATGCTCTTTGCTACTGTTTTTGGGTTATTTAATCCTAACCCTCAACAAGTGAGGATATGGTCTTTGGTTCTTTTCATTTTGGATTTCCTAAAGTTAACATGGGAAGTGGGGAAAGATTGGCTTCTCTCAGACCAGACACCTGGCCTCCCTGAGGATGCTGAGCAGCTCTGCCCTACATCAGTCCCTGTCACAACCCAGGCACCCGGGGGAATGAATGGCTTGGAGGGTGTGCAGACCAGGCCTCCAGGAGGTGCCCTTTGGGAACTGAATTGGGGACACAGGTGTTTGGCACTGGATTCCATTCCAATCATCTGGTGGTTTCTGGCAATTAAACAGAAAGCAAAAATCAAACACTGTTTACAGCAAGCAATACTTGAAGAGCATAGGTTTAAGAAGCTTTGGTATTTATTGTTACACTTACTTTCATTCTCTCGTGCCTGGAGAGGGGAGACAACCCTTCAATCATATGCAGACATATTCAGAAGCTACTGGCCACCTCGGCTTACCACACCTGCTTCAACAGGAATGACTGCAGCATCTCCACATTGCTGTCTTCTGCCTCTTGTGGACATGTGGGTTGGAAGGACAAGCAGATGGTTTCCCCATGGACTCCTTTCCTTTTCTCTCTCCTGTGGACACTGAAAACCTTGGACAGCCAGATCTCCTGAGTGCAGTTTTCAAACAGACCAAAGCTTCATGCTTGAGTCCAGAGCCCCCCAAAGAAGCTAGGGGGAGTCAGCCAGAGGAAGAGAGCTCTGTGGCAACAGGACATTGGTGACTAGGGTACCCATCAAGAAGCCCAGGCCTCTCACCTTGGCATAGACCCAACTTCTCTGCAGGCAGCATTGCAAGAGAAAGGCCAAGGGTGGAAAGGAAGAGGGAGGAGACCAACACTCTCCCCTTTCCACCTTTTGCTCTTCAAAAGGTCAGGAATCTCAGACTGCAATGTTGGGAAACTGAATTGGTTGCCCCAAGAGAGACTGAACCAGAGTCATTTCCTCTGTCATTAACTCTGGGCAGTTTTTCTGTGCCCTTCTATACCTCCAGGCAATTCCAGTTTCCAAAGGCCCTGCTGACAACACGTGATTCCCAGGAAAAGGCTGGGGGAAGAGAGCTCAGGGAGCTGGCTTCCATCCTTGGCATGTGGCTTTGGATCACTGTCTAACCATACAGCGGACGTCGCCTGGTCTCTTCAGCTCCAGTTTTTTGCCTGAATGCAGCTGACAAATGGGAAGAGAAAAGCATTCAGCAAAACACTCAGGAAACTTGCTGTTTTCATTATAATTCACAACCAGCCATGCCAAGGCCACTTTCTTCTGATAATCTACTTCTGTTAAAATTTCTTGGGGCCCTATTAATAGCCTGAAAGAAATACTAATGACCGGCCTTCCACACTAAGCCAAAGTGTTTGCTCTTCACAGCACCCAAAGCTTATCAACTCAAAGCCCATAATTTATGGAAATGGAAGGAGAAGAGATATGGGCAAGAAGAATGTGATCAGGAGACTTTGTGCAGCCCATGAAAAATTCCATCCCACCCTGATTTCACTTCTGAGCTCTGTTTGAATGGTTTCCTGATCCCACAGCTATTCAAGCTGGCAATCAGGTCTTTGTTACCCCAAGAAGTAAAAAAAGTCAGATTTATCTTTGAACAGCATGTTACCCAACCCTCACCTCTGTGCATCTACCTGGTGTCTCCGAGTAGCCACTCTGGGTGACCACTCACTGCACCTGGGAGGCTTCCTTGAAGGTGTGTGGAGAGTGTGGGGAAGAGGGGGTGGTGGCTAGAGAGGGGCAAGGAAAGGAGCCAGGGCCAGCTGTGAGTGGCCTGGCCACATTTCTCAGGATTCTAGGAGAGGGTTGGGGAACTTGAGCTTGCAAAGGAAATGGAAGAGGAGTATCCTTAAGGAGCGAATTAAGAAAAAGGAAAACTCAGTTGGACACAGGCCAACCATGAAAGTGAATAGTTGTGGAACTTGGTCCTGGTTCTAGCTTCCCATCTAACACCTCCACCTCCAACTCCTTGCTTCGGGCCACCAAGAACCTACGGAGTCCACACCCTGTAAACTGGGGAGGAGAGGGTGTTGGGTGACCTCTCTTCATGCTGTTATCCAATTTGAGGATATTCTGGTCTTGTGTGAAGAAGTATTAAAGCCACAGCCCCTCCCTATAAGAAGCCATCCATCTTGGGTGAAGACAGGAAGTCTCTCTCTTTAGTCTGTCCAGCTCTGCTTTATTTCATTGATCTGCCTAAGACAATTCTCTGGAAAAAGAATAGGATTCCAGAAGGGTTTGACTAGACAGAGGATGCCAAGGGACAAGATGGGGACCAGATCCCTCCAGCTGGACCCTGCTGCCACCTCCCACCCACCGCATGGGTCAGGTGCTTCTGTGTGGCTGTCCTACCTCTTTGCATAGCGCATCTCTCAAAACCATTTCTGATCCGCCTCTCCTTACAGAGTTCAGCTGTTAAACGCATGGATGAGCTGTGAACCTCACTGAAGGAAGGTAACCCTTCCTGCATTCATTTGAGGAGTCTTGAGCAGCAACTATCTGCCAGGCACTGCTCTAGGTGATGGAAAGCAGCAATGAACAAGACCAAGAACAAGGTCCTTCTAGCAAATGTATATTCTCCGGGCTGCCTGTTCCTGCCACCAAGGAGCAGGCACAGGTCTCCCCCACTAGCCGAGGGCGCCATTTGCATACAAAAGGGGATGCAGTGAGGGAAGAAAGCAACCCACCTAGCTGCCTTACCTTATCTTGGGGACATTCTCCCAGCAATGAGAGCTGCTCTCTTTTCTACTGCCACTGGCTCTTCTGGTGGCACCTCCCCTGCTGCTTGAGCTCCTGACCTTCCCTCAATTCCACCAAATGATGACAAGGAATAGCAATCAAGTCCCCTGTCCCTGTTGGGCACAAAGCAGAAGCAATGGGGAGCAGGGGTGTGCAGAGATTATAAATGACCTGGACGGAATAAGCTAAGAATGTTGGACAGCCCCTGGCTGATCAGTCTTCAGGAGCATCCCAGTAGTCACACCTGTCCCGATTGCCTACTGCCTGGAAGCGCTGAGCCCGCAGCTATGGAGGCCCTTTTTCCCCAGCCACACTGTGTCATGGTGAGACTCCTGGGACCTGGACATAAGGAAGAGTTGAGATGCAGGAGGCTCTGTGGGTGAGAATATGCAAAGTGTACTTTTGGGCACGGGACTGTGGGAACAGATCCCAGGGGGCAGGGGACTTGGGAGGTGAAGTTCAGGGCCTTCTGATGCCCTATCTCAGGAATGTGCTTGGAGAGAGAGAACAATGGCATCCTTTTTGTAACTCCACAGTCTCTTTTCCCCATCTCCATCCTTTCTCCTGGTTTCCCCAGAGTGAAGTTTTAGCACCTGATGGATGCCCATGAATGAAGGATGAAGTTTCACTGTTGGTACCTTCAAACTAGTCCTAGAGAATATCCTGAGAGGCCATGAAGACCTCTGCTTATAAGACGAGATCTCAGCCCAGTAAGCAAACTGGAAATTCCTTGGCCTTCTATGGCCACCACATCTCACTGCTCCCCACAGGAAAGCTCTCCCTCCCGACGGAGCCATGTTCCTCCAAGCTGCCATGCAGCCCTGCTGCCCACTGCCCCAGCGGGAAGGTGAGATACCTTTCCCAGAGCTCAGTCAAGGTTCTCACTGACTTTGTTTGTCCTCCCCATTGGCATCAAAGGTGGAGAGCATAATGGGGCAGGGTCCCCACCAAACCGAACAGTTGTTCCTGAATGGACAGGGAAAGAAGTGACAAGCTCTTCACACCACAGGACTAGGGACCAGAACCTACCTGCCTTTCCCCCTGCTCCTCCTACTCAGACCCACTCCCCTTGACACACTGGAATCTGTATTATATCTATTTTTAAGAAAATACAATGATGGTTGTCTGGTTTTGTTGTTTTTACAGGTGTTGTGGAATAATAAGAAAATTAAGTATTTAAAATGTTCCAATAAAATGGAATTTTTTTGTTATTCTAATATATTATCGTGTACCTATTGTAAATATGAAACACTCCTATTTTGCAAGCCAAGGACACAATTTGTACTGTTGTTATATATAATAAAGTTTACTGGATTAAAAAAAAAAAAAAAACTTAGATCTTTAAATAAACCTGGTTGTTCGGCAGCATATTGGCAAAGTAACTTCATGGGCCTTAAATTGAAGCAGATCACAGAAAGATGAACAAAGTTGTTTTGAGGGAGTATTTGAATTCTTCCTGGAGCTACAGCTTATTCATGTCCAATCCTCACCACACACACACACACACACACACACACACACACACACACACACACACAGTGTACTCATGGGTGAGCACTGCCCCCTAGCCCCAGGACCCCAGAATACAGTTTTCCTCCAGGAGAAGCTGCTACTGCAGACGCCAAGGGTTGAGGCCTCTTCTTAGAGTGAAATGAGGTCGCAGAAGAACGAGGACATCCACCCCCAGCCTTTCGCAAAAAGTGCACTCATTCATTTGTGCCAGACATCTGCTAAGCATGGCCTGGCAGCATGGTAAGTGCAGGGTCAGAAATAATAAATGAGGAAGGCACCAGTCTTGCCCTCACCGCCCTTTCCATAGGGTGAAGTCCTGGATGTACCCCATGGATCCTGGAAAGGGAATGCTTTCTCAGCCAAGTGCTGGGAAGGATTTTTTTTGTTGTTTCTTTTATTTATTTTCAGTTGAAGGATTAAAGGTGAATAAGAGGAAAAATACCAGACAGTGTGCTTTTAGAGCCAACACAGTGGATCTAAAAGGAAGAGGGCAACCCTGGCCTGGAGGAGAAAATGAAGTCCAGAGGGAAGAGAACTTTCACAGAAATGCAATGAGACTTAGAGATGGGGAAGGGATCATGTGATTCCCCAACCCTTGGGTTCCTCCAACCTGAGGATGCCACGTCCCCTCCCTCCATATTCCTCCATTTCTCTATTTCTCTGAGATTTCAAGGTATGTGGCCGTACTCCTGCTCTTAGACTAGTAGACAAATAGAGGAGAACCTCTCAAGAACCTATCCACCTGACATCTCAATCAAGTGTGCACAGAAACTGCTGGTCCCCCTGTTCATGACAATGAGGCCAGGAGAGTTTCTGGGTCCACAGCAGGCAGCTGGCACCAAGAGTAAGAGCCTCCTGGAGGAGGAGAGGCAGCCCTGCCTTCAGGGCCTCAGTCAAGGGGGAGAAAGACCCTGCTCTCGAGGAGACACCCAGTCTGATATGAACAGTCAACATACCCAAGAATGGGGCCTGAGACTCCAGAAACAAAAGCATTCCAACAAGTGTGTGTTAATAAATATGATGTGGTCTAGAGCTGTACAATTTTCAGTTCAAGGAAATAATTCTTGAGAAGGTTTTTCAGTTCCTATGTAGCATCTTCTGAGTTCATGGCTTTTGTATGTTCCTCACGTACCACATGTGCGCATGTGCACTTGCTCTGGCGCTGTCTCTCTCCCCAGAGAGAGAGGAGGAATGCAGATGCTGGTTCTGAAAGTGAGAAAAATGCAAACAAAATACCCTGAGGAGGGGGGAAGGGCACAGGGCTGAGGCTTGTCTGGGATTAGTGCATTGTTTTCAGTAGCAAGGAGGATCTGGGCTTTCATCCTGGTTCATTAACATTAAATCATCCTCTGCTCCTGTCTGGAATGCAGACCTAGAGCACTATTCCACTGTGAAGAAGGCGCAATCATTTCTCAGCAAAAGCAATAATGTGGCTCCAATGTGTTCATAGCCATATTCATACTGTATGGGATCAGGGCAGCCAGATGAGACCAGCCTCTGTCATTGCCTGACCACCCTTAGTTTTGCAAGAGGAGCCCTCTGAGTCACAGGGAAACCTGGACACAGCCTTTCCTCTACATGGGGTCTTGACACCACCAAGTTTCCTCCAATAGATCTTCTTGCCACTTTTCTCAACACCTTGGACTTGGGACACCATATTATTAAATACCTACTGCAGGAACTACGACCCTCAGGAAAGAAAAAGAAGAGAAGGGAATCCACCAGGTGCCTGAGCTGTTCTATTCAAGGCTGGTATTCCTGGCCTACCAAAGAAGCCCAGTGAGCATGCTCAGAATGAATAAATTATTAAATGAGCAGAATTTGTGAACCATCTACAAAATGCCAGGCCCTGAACATACTCCCTTGCAGGCTTCTCACCTATGACAAGAGCATTCCCTAGAGGTTAAAGACTTTGCTAAAAATCACAGTTACTAAATATTAGCACCATCAAGGTCAAATTCCAGAGTTCAGATTTCATCTTTTTTCCACTACACAATCAATACTGCTTTTCCTTTGTTTTGATGTAGGATTTTTGTTGTTGTTGTTTATTTTTTACATTTCTGAAGATCGAACCCAGGGCCTCACATGTGCCAGGTAAACACTCTACCACTGAGCCACATCCCTAGTCCCTGCCTTTTCTTTGCTCAGAACAATTTAATACTGAGTAGTCCTCTCCAGAAGTGAATCCTTCCTCATGCAGCAAGTAGGTGCTATAGGAGCATGCTTCAGCATTTATTTATATTCATATTTGTTCAACACAATCAACATCTGTTCACCAGTCACCATAAGCACACTAGATTAGGCATAGTTAGGTATATAAAGGGAGAAAAAGCTGAGTCCTACAGGACTCAGAACTCCACTTTCCAGGAGTTCATAATTTCATGTCAACACCAATTCCTTATTCCGTGAAAGATTCGTCCCCCTTCTTAGAGGAAATTAGATATCTTTTTATTATAAGTGCAAAATAATGTGCCAAATTAGTGCCAAATTAGTGCCAATTTGGCAAATAGTGCCAAATTGCTGCAATCGGATTCTCGGAGACCAGGGCTCTGTAAGTCGAAGGTAAAACTTGCATGAAAAGTCACTAGAGAAAATTTAGAGATGGCGGGATACAGGTAAACCATGCTCGATCACATTGACACCAGGAGCTAGCACTATCTCTGCTCTGTTCTCGAGCCAGAAGACAGAGGCAGCACCTACCTCTTTGCATTGGCTGCTAGAAGCTTGGAGCCAATGTGTGCCCCTCCATGGCTCACATACAGGACTTTCTGCTGCATGTTATTATATTCACCTTATTCCTGGGTTTGCTTTACCTCCTGCCTCACCTTTGTTCCTCACCCCCATCCCTTCCTCCTCGCTAGGTTTCAGGTGTCCCTAGCTAAGAGCCCAGGCTGTGGGTTCAGATTGCCCCAGGTCGAATTTCATTCTCAAACTGTGTGGTCTGGAGCAAGTTACATAAACTCTTGGTGCATCAACTTTCAAATCTATATAATGAGGTAATAATCAAATATATCACATATGTATCCAATAAGATTTTTGTAAGAGTTAAATAAGATAATGTATGTAGCAGACTCAATGACTGTTACAAAAGGTAAGTGAAGAGAGAGAAAATTAACCATGCTTCCTTCTTTCATAGGCTGTCCAGCAGGACCTGCAGGCAGGAAGAGATGAGGGTCTCTATAAGGCTGAGGAACGAAGTTTAATTAATTCACATAGTTTCAGAAATGAAATCTGGTGTTGGAGAGTTAAGCCCCTAGGAGACTAAGCACAGATGCTGACCTGTGAACTCAGGTGATGAATCGAGGTTTTTCCCCAAAGCAGGATCAGCCAGTAAATATTCCCCAGGTAAATGGAATTTAGCAGAGAAAAGCAGATCAAGCCAAGGTTGCCTGTGCTGAGACCATAGACAGGATCCAGTTGGCTACAATGTTAGTTGATGGCCTGGTGAAAGCTTGGCCAAGGGGCTGGGTACAGTGGACATCCCCATAATCCCAGCAACTTGGGAGGCTGAAGTAGTTCAAGGTGAGCCTTGGCAATTTAGTAAGACCCTATCTCAAAAAGAGGCTGGGATTGTAGCTCAGGGGTAAAATACCCCTGGGTTCCAACCCCAATATCAGGAAAAAAAAAATTGACCAGGATGAGGGTCCCAAAAGTGTTTGGGGCCTAATATGAAAGATACCCCTTGGCCCTAGAGCCAAGGGCACATCTGCCCTACAGGCTGAAGACAGGGACAACAAAGAGGGAATGGTACAAGGTAGGGACACAGAGGCAAGGAAGGCAGAAGACCCAGACCCCAGGAAAGTCTATTCCCAGCATGAAGCCAGAAAAGCATAGTAGGAAAACGAATCAAGTGTTCAGCAGAACTGGCAGGGTGAACAGAATAATCCAGGCACGTCTATCCCCAACAGGTCTTCAATGTATTAGTTGGGGTTTTCCCAAGAAAGAGAACCAAGAGACCAATAGTGTGTGGTGTGTATGTGTGTGTGTGTGTGTGTGTGTGTGCAGAGAGAGACAGAAAGAGAGTGGAAAAGATTTTATGGAACTGGATCAGGCAATTGTGGGTGCTAGCAAGTCTGAAATCTTCAGGACAGGCTGCCAGCCTGGAAATTCTAGCAAGAGTTTATGCTGCAGTTTCAGTCTGAAGGCAGTCTGGAGGCAGAATTTCTTCTTTTCCTGGAAATCTCTCTCTTTTCTCTTAAGACCTTCAACTGTTGGATGAAGTCCATCCACATGAGGGAGAGTAATCCGCTACACTCAAAGTCTGCCGATTTAAATGTTGGTCATATTTAAAAGAATACCTTTGCAACACCATCTAGACTGGTGTTTGGCCAAACCACTGAGCACCATAACCTAGCCAAATGGACTCATAAAACTAACTATAGCAGGGAGGAAAAGCCCAGTTGATCTGCTTATCAAATGCCAAAACTAAGGTAATTGCATGTGATCTGTAAATCTGTTCACTTTAGTGTTTTCCTATCTTTTTTTTTTCACCCTTAGTTTTTTTGGCAAAAAAAAAAAAAAAAAAAAAGCTTTTGAAAGATCCCAATCTTTTTTATTTCCACTTCCCTTCCAGCACTTTTTAAAATTTTATTTATTTATTTATTCTACTTAGGTATGCATGATAGCAGAATTCATTATACACAGATGGAGCACAACTTTTCATTTCTCTGGTTGTATGTGATGTAGAATCACAACATACATGTGGTCATACATAAAGCTAGGGCTATGATGTCCATCTTATTCCACCATCTTTACTGTCCCCATGCCCCCTTTCCCCTCCCACTCCTGTGCCCAAAGTTCCTCCATTCTTCCCATGTCCTCCCCCACATTATGGATCAGCATCCACTTATCAGAGAGAACATTCAGCATTTGTTTTCTTGGGATTGGCTTATTTCACTTAGCATGATATTTTCCAACTCCGTCCATTTACCTGTAAATGCCATAATTTTATTCTCTTTTATTGCTGAGTAATATTCCATTGTGTATATATACCACAGTTTGAAAGATCCCAATCTTTGATGGCCAACCATAGAAGAAAAGGCACACCCATCAATGGAGTGTGGAGGTCCTTGAAGGCCAATAATGATGGTGGACCTGATAAAGTTTTGGCTTTGGATAAGGGAAGTGAATGGCACTTGTATTTACCACAAGGAGTAGTATAGAGTGGGAAAAACTAGAAGCGATTCCCCATCACTTTTCCTCCTGAATTCATCAGTGTCTGCAGTAATGTGGCCTATGAATAATGTACATACCAGCCGGGCACGGTGGCACACACCTGTAATCCCTGCACTCAGGATGCTAAGGCAGGAGGATTACAAGTTCAAAGTCATTCTCAGCAACTTAATGAGGCCCTAAGCAACTTAGTGAGACCCTGTCTCTAAATAAAATATAAAAAGGGGGCTGGGATTGTGGCTCAGCGGTAGAGTGCCTGCCTCGCATGCATGAGGCGCTGGGTTCGATCCTCAGCACCACGTAAAAAATAAATAAACAAATAAAGATATTGTGTCCATCTACAACTAAAAAAAATAAGAATAAAAAAAATATATATATAAAAAGGGCTGGGGATGTGGCTCCGCAGTTAAGCATCCCTGAGTTCAATCCCTAGTACCAAAACTAAAACTAAAAATAAAATAAATGAATAATACACATACCAGAAACGCTGTGACAGCTTGAAGGGTGGCTCAGTGCATACAGATGGAAAAGATGAGTCCTAAAATAGGATAGCCTTGGGGTTTGAAGGGGACCCTCCTGACTCTTACACCTCCTTTCTATGAAATGCAGTCAAATAAACCCACTGGGCATCCAGAATAAAAGATGTAAATCCAAGAGGCACATGGCCGCTCCTTAAATGGAAAAACACTCCGATGTTTCAAAGTTAGGCTGGACATGAAGTTAATGAAGGTTCCTTCAGGCCCTTCTTCAAAGGAGGGTCAAACCTCCACCTCTGACCTAATTCCCAGAACCTGAGGTTGGCAGAGGCAATGCCTGCAAAAGCTATGTACGGCTGACTCTGTGACCTCGGGCAAGTCACATGACCTTCAGGACTGCCTCTATCTCTGTGGTTTCATAATTTCTATAATTATTAGAGTGGCACAAATAAAATTTGAGAATCAGGGAAAGAAAGCATCTCACAGAGAAATTCCAAGGAAACAAAAGGGAAAGTCAAGATCAGAACCCAGATCCTAAATCCCTAGCCCAGGCCATCATCTGCATCAAAGGAAACTTGTAAGAATCATCATTTGCATTATTTTATTTCACAGGTCCCTCAAAGCAAAACCTCATCACAAAGTGAATGTACCTCTCCTGCCATGACTAAATCCTTCAGTCTCAGCCTGCTTATGTTTGTCCACTCCAGACAGCATTCAAAATAATCTTTTTTATTAAATTATGGATTACTAACATGATGGAATGCTATAGGCCATTAGAAATTAAATGAGAAAACTATGTCAATACATGGACATGAGAATACAGAGAAACTTCAAGTGGTTATTACGTGGATGGAAAAGTCACCTTGTACACATTGTTTATGCACCAAAATTAGACAAAAATTTAGATCCTATTTTTAGTAGCAGGTGTTCAATAAATGAATGCTATTATTTTAATCATTCTGGCTGTTTTCGTCATAAGAGCCACTGTTTTGAACAGAAGGTGACCAAGGTCACAGAATCCTCTTTGAAGCAATCAGTTCCTCCTCTCCCTCCTCCCAGCAGGCCCCCACACCTCTGCTTCCCAACCTCTCTGTACACTCAGGTGCTGTCCCAGTCATGTGGACACCAGCAGGTGACAAGGCCAAGAGGAGGAGGCTGAGAGGAGAGGGCACAGTGGACAGAGGAAGGGACAAGGAGGCAGAGTTTGCACCCCATTCAAGGATGGTATGGACCTAAAGTGATCCCCACCAGCCTGGGTGAGGAGATGACCACTAGCCTCTGACTCAGGTCACCAGCTCCAAACACCTGGACTCTATCACCACAGAGCAGGAGTTGGACTCCTTGAAGCCGAAGAGGCCTAAAACCCTTTCTGGAGGTGATCGGTCCCCTGTCAGATGAATCCTGGGGAGGAGTTGTGCTGGTATTTCTGGCCAAGTCGACAGCCCACAGACGGGAGTAATTATCATGGGTTTGGGAATCACACACAACTGAGGTGAAAAATAGGCACTGCCACTTAGTATCAGGGTGATATTCTATAAGGTTCTTTTACTCCCCCTGAACTAGTTTTCTAGTGTATAAAATGTGGTTAGTATGAGTCAGGCAGTTATGGTGAAAATTAGAGCTAATATATTAGTGTCCCTATCACAGGTCTGGCACTAAGAGAGCACCTGAGAAATTCAGAAGTCTCTAGTCTGGCATTATTGTCTGGCATCATCTCCCTTAAATGCTCCAGGGATCTGGGATCAGTTTCTATCAGCCCAGGTGGTTTTGAACTCAGACCTGAAACCTGACATTAAATTGCTCCATCCAAGGTCCTTGTGTCACTAAAGAGCTTCTGACCAGAGATGCTTGCCAATGGGCTGACTCTGTATTCAGGAAACAAATCCTGGTTTTTGGAGGAAGCCAAGAGGATTCCAAGAACCATCTAGAGGGTGTAGCACTTCCAATTAGTATTAGAAAGGCCAGGCTGTAAATAAGTAGTGTGGCATTGGCACAAGAATAGAACAGATCAATAGGATTAGATAGCTTAGAAACAGATCCTAACACATACACGTAAGGAATTAATAAAAGAGGCATTGAAGTCATTGGAGAAGGTACAAGTTACACAAAAACTGGGATTTGGGATAAAAGGACTTGAAAAAGAATCTCATCTTGATTCTCATCTCACAGTATACACTAAACTTCCATTTAGATCAGAGTTAACCTGCAAAAACAACATAAACAGAGGGAAAAAAAAAAAAAAAAACCTGTAACATGCCATTTTCCATAATGGTCACACTGAATAGATGAAGATGCAAATGTTTCATGAGTTAAGATATATGTTGAATCTCTTACAAAAATCCCAAATGGGATTTTTTTTTTTCCAGAGCTAGATAATGTGATTCTAAAATGAATCTGGAAAATATATGAGCAGGAAGAGCAATTTTTTTCTTAAAAACCAAGGAATTGTGAGAGATTTGTTTTACCAGATATTAAAATGTTTCATGTCATATACAAATGTGTCATTTTAAAATACATTGAAGCATAGAAATGCAATAATAAATCAGTATGCTTATAATAAAAGAACCAATTGAACAGAATAAAACAGCTCAGATAGTCTACTGTAAATTAGAAAAAATTAACACATGATAAAGGCAGCATCCAAGCCAATGGGGTAAGAAAACATTCTTCAGTAAACAACTAAAATAAATGATTTATTATTTGGGAGAGAAATCAATTCAAATCTTTACCACACAACCTAGTATAAAATAAATTTCAGATGAATTAAAAAGTTAAATGTAAAAAAATGAAACCATAAAATACTTAGAATAAAATAAAATATAAATTGCATGCCTATCTCAGTGTGGAGATGAAATTTTGAAGCTTAAAAGCAACTAAAGAAATCACAAAGAAAAATGGATATTTTTGGTCACATAAAAATTCAAGCCATCTCTATAAAAGAACAGCACAGAAAGCAAAAATAAAAGCAAAACCAACCTAAGAAAAATGGCAAGAAAAAACATCAAAAAGTTAATATTCTTAAAATATGAAATGGCATTTATAAACATTAAAAAACTACTAAACCTAAAAAGAAAAATGTGCAAGGAACAAAAATAGGCTATTTGTAGAAATACAAGTGATGATTTGAACATCCAAAGAAATGTTGAACCTCTTTAGTAACCAAAGTAAGAAAACACAATAATGAAATACAAATTTTGCCATATCAAAGTAGCAAATATTTGTAAAAGCGAATACAGAGTATTGCTAAAGGCAATGATGGACTGTTTCATATCCTGCTAACACAACAGAAATGTGTACATTTCTAGCATGTGATACGGTAGTCAATTATCAAGAGTCTTTATAGTACTCATTGTCTTGGCTGCAATAATTCCACTTAGATTTTGAGCAAGTGAAAATAAAGACAAATTCATACACTCATCTCTTTTTTTATAATAATAAGTAGGAAAGAATTAAATATCTACCAATATGGGAAAGTTAACTAGATTATAATACATCCACAAAATGGAATATTATATCCTCATTTAAAGTTCTGTCTACAAAGAATTCTTAATGTTTTGTAAAACTGCTCACAAGCTGGGTGTGTTGGTGCACACTGGTAATTCCAGCAACTTTGGAGAATGAGGCAGGAGGATCACAAGTTCAAGGCCAGCTTCAGCAACTTATCAAGGCCCTAAGCAACTTAGTGAGAACTTGTCCCAAAATAAAAAATAAAAAAGGGTTGGGGATTGGGGATGTGTTTCAGTGGTTAAATACCCTTGGTTTCAATCCCCAGTACCAAACCAAAAAAAAAAAACAAAAACTGCTCACACTATGTTACAGTGTGATTTGAATAAGGCGGTGGGATTGTGAGTGAATTTTCTCACTCATTCTTTTTGCCACCCCATCCCACCACTAGCTTCTAAAAGTGTAATGACAACTGAAACTGAAATTGTGTGTGTGTGTGTGTGTGTGTGTGTGTGTATCAGTGCTGAACATCAAACCTAGGGCCTCACACATGCTAGGCAAGTGCTCACTGACTACATCCCTGTCCCACAATTTTTTTAAAAAAGAAAAACTCTGTGCTCCTTGGTTCTCATCTTCCACACTCACTCTTGGAGGCCAATAAAGATCCTCTCCCCTCCCCCAATCTCAGTGGACCCTCCACTCCCAGGAGTTAAACTAAGCTACTCTCATTGGTGATCTCTCTTCCTTCTCTAGGATGCAGTCAGGACGGTGGATGCCCTTCAGAGTGTGCTTTGTAGACAGCCACACCACCCACAGGTCCTAGCACCCAAGAGAAGAGAAGCCATTCTTCCAGACCGTGGCACTGTCAGACCCCAACTAGGCTCCTGTCTTAGCCCTGTTGAACTTGAATGCCAACTGATGAGCTTGGGCAAGTCTGTTGAACTAGAAAGTATGTTCCAGGGAGACAAGTTCTTTCTTGTCTACTATTGTCTCTCCAGAACCTGGCTTAGAGGGGATTCAACAAATATTGAATGAATGAATGAATGAATGAATGAATGAATGAATGAAAGAAAAGCCAGTTTCATCTGCGCCGTGGGTGAAATAAGCCTCTTTCACAGAGTGATTGTGAGAACCAAACAGTGAGGTCTGTTAACATTCAGGCCCACTTTAGATGTTCTATAAATGTTGGAGTCCAAGGCATCCGTGGTTGACCACAGAGAAGGCCTTGTGTTCCTGGCTCTCCTAAGCTCAGACAGCTATGCTACAGGTATAAATGGCTTAGCCTTGTCTCTTTGAGTTTTCTCAGGTGGTCTGAGACATGCAGCTCTTTTCCTCTCTTTTTCTTCTGGTTTCCTCTGAATCGATTCCGCCACTGGTGAAGGGCAGTAAATTAATAACTAGATTTTCCCCCACGACAACAAGCCCAACAACTAATTGGCTCGATATCTCCCTGTTGCTGTATCACTTTGGGATTTTTCTGGGTGAGATATAAATAAGCCAATTCTATTAATAAGCCATTTGGCCAAGGGAAGAAAATACACTTCTGAGTTCCCAAGGGGCCTGGGGAAGCCGTTCAGTGGCCCATGGAGTGAAAGACGTGATTACAGGAATGAGGTATTTCCGCCTCTGTGTCTGCCTCCCTGCAAATCTGTACTCCCGGCAGATTCCTCTCTGGCCTGGGGAGAAGGAGAGGTAAAGCTTTGTTAAGTTTAAAAATTATAATTTAGATAAATCTGCGCATTCATTGGCCTGAGCATGTCTCTGGAAAATAATAGTTAGCAGGGTAGAACCTGACGCATTTCAGGGGCTTTATTGTCTCCTTATAATTAAGTCCTGCACAGAAATCCAATTACAAATGTTCTCAATCGCCCTCCAGCTAAGTGCTAACAGAAGAGGGGAGGAAGGCTCCTGGACTTAAATAACTCTGGATAAAAATTAATATCGTGGCCGTGTTGGCTAATTAAAAGTGCCGCCTCTATTAGCGGGCTTTTATATTAATAAATGAGACTATTATTATCATATCCGACAACCAAGGCCCTTATCAAGTCTGCTCTGTCAGCCTCACTCTTGAAAGCACAAGTTCATTGCCCTGAGTTCAGGCTTCTGTGGGGGCAACTACATCCCCGATAGCCATTCATAGAGGCAGGTATCGTCACACACCAACCCTGTCTGGTGCATGCTACGCTCCCTGCTCCACAGTTGAGCAAACTGAGACTTCCGTGTTCAGTAATGTCTCCTAAAAAGAGACAGAGTTGAGATTCAAACCTGTGTCCTCAGAACCTGAGTCTAGCTTTCATCTATTACACAAGCTGCTTTTCCAGGCTGGATGATTTTGGTGTGCGGGAGGTATTTGCTATGCAAAGATACCTAACAGGTGAAAAACTTCCCCTTAGTAGATTTCAGCAATTTTTTTTTTTCAGTGCTGGAGATGAAACCCAGGGTCTTATCCATGCTAGGCAAGTGCTCTGCCACTGAGCTACACCCGTAGCCCCAGATTTTCAGCATTCTATTGCTGACCAGTCACATTTTCCACATTCTTTCCTGGGAGTCCGGCACTGTCCGGGGCACGGATACCATGGCTGTTCCTGCTCCCAAGGAGGCAAGCAAGTGTTTGTAATGGCCAAGCAAGAACAGGGACTGCAGTAGCACACAGGGAATGCCCAGCCCAGACTTGAGGGTAGGGAAGATCTCTCACAATAGAGGCATCTGCACTGAGTTTGGAAGGATCAAAAGACAAAGCCCATACCAAGGGGTGAGAAAAGGGGAAGAGAGTTCCCCCGCATGCAAAGGCATGAGAGAGTAGCTGTCAGTAACTTGTTGAACCTGAAACAAACAATTCAAGGTGTGTCATAAAAAAATTGTAAGTTGGAAAGGGAAGCAGGGTCAGATTAGATCAGGCATGCCCTTGCCAGCCATGATCACAGTGTGGGCATTTTAGTCACAGGCTATGGTCATAACTACCTTTTGTCTCCATCCTTCTAACAGATGTGGAGAATGAACTGGCCACAAGTCACTGTGGTAGCCAGTGGCCAGTGAGGAGCCATGCAGAAGAGCAGGAGAGTGGCAATGGGGATGAGGGAAGTGCCCCTTCCAGAGACGGGCAAGAGATAGAAACAACCAAGTTCAGTGACTGACCTCAAGTCCAATGTGAGAGAGAAGTAGGAGCCACACTGGACCCCAGTTTTGTAGCTTGAGCAAAGTGGAGGGATTCGAGAAGATAGGAAAGAGAAGATGAGGTCCAGGTTTGGCTGAAAGATAGCAAGTCCAATTTTGGACATAAGGAGTTCTTGGTTTCTGGAAAGGTACTCAAGGTCAGGTGTCCAGTGAGCTACTAGATGGATGGGTCCAGAACTCCAGAGAGATCATGACTTGGAGAGATGCATTAGGAATTATCAGGTCAGAGATGATGATTGGAAGATGGTCATGGATGAAATCCAGCAGGGACGGGGAGCAGAATGGCCACACAGGTCCTCAGTGGGCCTTTATGATCTCAGCCTATGCTTTCAGCACACCTTCGCCATACATCTCCTAATGTGCAAGGCACTTATCTCTTGTCACCAAGCATTTTGATCTATTGGTATAATGTTTCCTTAGTGACAATATATGAGGACTGTCGTGTCCAATTTCCGACCTAGGCTAGATGCTAGGTTGGAAGCATTGAATTTAATTTGAGTCATCAGTATCCATTGGCAATACAATGAACACGGATTGAATTCCAGTTCTACTGCCTAACCATGAGCTGGCCTCTGATTTACTCCAAGGCCTGAACTATGATGAGACCAGGATGACTGAGGAAATGTAGCTAAATACTCTCTTAGTTCCATGAACTATTTACCCTAAGTCATCAGAGCCCAGTAATGGAGGCCAGATCTGATCATTTTAATGTCTAAATTCCAAAAATAATGATAACAATGAATGAAATGCTGATTGGACATAAAGAATGAAAGCTTTTAAGTGAGTCGGGGGGGGAGGAAGAGGGAGGAAAGAATAATATCTGAAAATGGCATCTTGTTTTTGCAAAGAAATGGACCCGCCACTTGCCATCCATCAGCTAACAAATGCAGGAAAGCCCTGATTGATAGGCACAGTAAGAGAATGGGGAGAAGGGTGAAATGCAATGAATTCTTTCATGATAAGAAGGTTGTTTCAGCTTTCATTGAAAGTCTTGCCAGAGGGTCTGGTTAAGCTTTCTTGCTCTAGTAAGTCAGTTTGTTTTCTGATCTTGCTTCTGGGTCAGACCTGGGGCAGCCTGAAAGGCCCAGGGTGGAGTTCAGGAGATATTTTCTTACACAAGATTATGAGGTATGAAGTCAAAAGTTAGATGCCCATCATTGTGTTTGGAAAGGTACCGATGTCAAAACCACGTAAGTCTAAGGCCTGACCTTCAGTCAAAGCAACTAGCAGAGGAACTATAGATATACAGCCCAAACAAGAAGTTAGGGGATGGAGGAAGTGGGTAGTCAGGAAGCTGAGCATGGTAAGTAGGGGTAGTGGAGAAAAGGACACATCCAAAAAACTCCAGAGATAAAAAGATTCAGTGATATCTGGGTGTATTAGTTATCCTTTGCTTCAAAACAAATTACTCCCAAACTCAGGTTTGAAACAACAAAGATTTACTATCTCATTGTTTAGAGACAGTAACCTAGGCATATCTTAGGTGGATGCCTCTGTGTAGGCTGGACTGAGGTCTGGATGGGAGAGAGGATCTGCACCTGAGCTTATTCAACTGACTGCTGTAAAGACCTCAACCCTCATTCCACAGGCTCCCCTGTAGGTTGCTTGAGGTTCCTCAAGCATGGTTGCTGGTGATTGGAGAATGAGAGAGAAGAAGAAACAGAAAGTGAGAACACAACTGGTAGAAAGCACACACCCAAAGCAGACACTATAGTCTCTTTATAACTTAATCTCAAAAGTGACGTGCCACCACTTCCGTCATACTCTGTCCATTAGAAGCAAATCAATAAGCTCCATCCATGCTGAAGGGGAAGGAGTTAAACAATTTATTGAACACCAAAAGGTGGAAAACATTGGAGGCCATCATAAAGGCTGCCTACCACACTGGGGTGATTCTCAGAGTTGCAAAGTAAGGGAACGAGTGTGGGCAAGCCAGGTTCATGTGAGGATCATTACAGGCTGGAGGCCAATTTGTGGGATAAACTCCTCTGGTGGAAGAGAATCTTGCAGAATCTCTGACTCATATGTTATCCATGTGGGTTACTACTATCCATGGCTGCAGATGTCAAGATGAAGGTATAGACAGCTAGGGCGATTATACTGAGTCCCAGATTTTCCCTAGAAAGTTCATTTTTTTACCAAGTCACTGATGAAATTCTGACATGTGTCCCTACTACCTCACTGATCTCATCTTTTCAAAAATTCTATGGTTATATTCTGTGCCACAAATTAGCTTCATATACAAAAGGCACTAGCCTCTAGGCATCTGCACTATCTCATAGTGCTACCTTGATTGATACATCTTCTGGGAGCACAGCTGCAATATCCAGAGTGGGTCACATTAGGAAAATAAAGCTTATTTCTCTCAGTGGCTTGGAAAGGTTTCTACTCTCATAATGAAATTTTAAGAATCAGCAAGTCTGATAAGAACATGGGGTATGATATACAGTCAGAATGACCACACATCAAGTCAGGTCTTATTCTGGGCCTGCTCAGTATCCCTGTGGAGAAGTCTGACACAGTCCTTTCAGAATGCCTGGGAGAGAAGGAGTTGGAATTCTTGGAAGGCCCATGGAAGGAACATAGTGAATCTCTGGCTGCATATTTTCATACTGAGATTAGGCCTTTTGGGAGATCCCTGTTGAGAATGTATGCTATAAATACATCTGCCCATATGGTTAAGGACAACCAGGGACCAAGCCACATCTATGAAAAGGAAATAATGAAAATAATAAAAGAAAAATAGGACAGTAGTAAAATATGAAGAAGAGAGTGGATATGAAAGAAGAACGAAACTAGATGGAAGAACCCACAATAGCCACCTGGGTTTCCAGCAGTAATCTCTCACTCTCTTATGGACAAATTCATTTAACCAACATCACTGAGGTCCTACTATGTTTTAGGCCCAGAGGATACAACAATAAATGAAATAGACATTTGTGTTAGCTTTCTTTCACTACAACAGATTCCTGAGATGATCAACTTATAAAGAGAAAAGATTTGTTTTGGCTCACAGTTTGGGAGTTTCCAGTCCATAATAAATGGGTCCCATTGCTTTGGTCCTGTAGAAAGGCAACACACCATGGTGACAGCCCATGGCAGAGCACAACCACTTACCTCATTGTCAGAAAGAAAGAGAGAGGAAAGGCAGGGACAAGGGTCCCACAATCCCCTTCTAGGGCACACTCCCAATGACCTAACTTCTTCCCACTAGGCTCCACCTCCAAAGGTTCCACCACCTCCCAACAGTGCCATCTTGGGGACCAAGCCTTGAATACATGGACCTTTGGGGGACACTCAACTTCCAAAGTGTGGCAATATTGTTGCTGTTCTCTCAGAATCCCTTACAAAGGAGATAGAGATGGAAACAATACAACAAAGTTCACAAGGGAGGTTGCAGGTCATCAGGATGAAATTGTATGAGCCCAAGACATTGAGGCCATCCCACCCACAAGCAGAATCTGTGTCCTGCTGGTCTGCAGCCCATATACAAGGGAACCAGTTTGAGGTAAAATATCTTTCCAAACCTTTTGCACACCAAACTCAAGCCCTGGATTTGGGCTACAGCCCAAGATCCCAGTGTTTGAGTCCTGGTCCAACTCTCCAGTACACGTCTCTCTTCATCCTTCACTGCGCTGTCCATCTCTCAGGATCTGGGGATTTTCACCTTGCCATGCCTCTTCTTCAGTCCCTTCAAATTCTTTGGAAAGACAAAAGTCAATGGCTGCTATTTACCATGAGTTTGGAAGTGAGTGGCTTTCTCCAGTCTTGCTAACAGGCAGAGGAAGGAAGTATGTCCAAGAGATCTCTACATGGGAGAGGCAGAGGAATATTTGTTCCAAAATAGATGAGGCCCACCCTCTTCTTCCACCCTACTCACAATTGTGCTGTGCACATGCTACAGAGAAGACAGTCTCAGAGAAGGAAGAGAATAGCAGCCAGCGAGTCTCCAGCTCTGAAGTAGGCATCTACCTTCAGTCTCTTCAGAGGATCCAAATGACTCAGGTTGGTGAACTCCTCACCAGCCTCCCCAGAGGCCAGCCATCAGTTCAACACCACTGCACTTTCTGGCCACAGTTCTTGAAGAGATTGTTGAAGTAACCGAGTCATTTTTTTTCTAGTCCTCACTTAGTGTTACAAGTAAGAGTTTCTTCCTGATGTCTGTTCAGCTCCCTCCAACCATTGTGTGCTTCTACAATAGAAAGCAAAGAACTAGAGTTAGCAAAATGCCTCCAGATCATGGACACTGCAGCACACACACACCAAGTTGCCAGCTGTTCACATTATTAAGCTGAGGACAGAACATCTCAAGTAGGGTTTGGGAAGAACGAAGGAAAACCATGGTAAGAATGAGTCCCCCAGAGGCCTGGAAGCCTCCATAAGAGCATAGGGTACAGGTGTGTAGGTCCTCCACAGCTTATAGCTCTAGTGACAGGCCTTGCAAATGCACTTCCCGATGAAACTGACCAGTTCCACCACAGGAGGATGACCCTCAGGCGTATTCCTGTCATTGGTTGACACACAGCCTTTCTCTGTAGGCCCAGTCTTTCCAACATCTCTGGCTTTTGCCAACCCACTCCCACCCAGAGCTTCAACATGTATGTTGAACCATCTTTTTAATTTTCTGGTTGGCTTGGCAAATTGCAGAAGCTCTTTCCCTAGGGCTCTAGGCCTATGCACAATTTCCGTCTGCATGTGGCTTCCATGCTCCCTCTCCTCTGCTCTCTCCTGCTCTGTGAGCACCAAACTCCAACCTCTGCATCAAATGAACCTCCACACCACTTACCAGCTATGTCATCCCCACTTTCACTGTCCTCTGCCCTTCTAATCCAAAGGCCTCCTCCCTAACCTCCTTCTCTAAACTCAGCTTTGGGACAGCTCCACAAGCCAAAAGGGGTGGGTGAGGGAGCGGGAAAGGAGAGGCTGGGAAATCAAAGCCCTGGCCCCTTCCACATCCACCACTGAAATCACAGCCCCCAAGCTGACAAAAGCCCTTGTTTGAGCCAATGGCTCTAGTGCCAACCCAGTCCTTTTCAGCAATGACAAGCCATGTGCTGCATTTGCCCAACTCTGCAGCTGGGCTAATTACTGTGGTTCCTGGGCTTGGGGTCCAGCCCCAAACCAAACAAATTAGGGCAAAAACCACAGGCTTCTCCATTTCCCTCATTCCCAGCCAGAAATTGCTGAAGAACCCCCTTTAATTTATAACAATGCAATAAAAACCCACCACCTGTCTTTTATCCTAAGAACTTGGCAACCTAGTCAACAATTTAGCCAATCTTTCGATGGCCAGAGAAATGTGGAATTTAGCAACACTGAATCTCAAAGTGCAAACATCTCCCCAGGGACAATCTGGGACCCATCATATTCTACTCTATGGTCCAGCCTGGAAGAAGCACTACAGCTGGATAGGAAGGCTGAGGTGGGAGTGCATGGCTCCAAAACTGCCCACTGGGGTGGGCAAGCCCATGAGGGTTGAGGCTGATGCTGGTACTAAGATTTGTCCAGCCATCAGCTGCAGGCTGGGTGGAGGGAATGGTGGAGCTGGCAGCCTAGGCCCTCAGGATGCACTGAAGAGGGAGGTCACAAGTGGACAACTACAGTGGCTGGGACTTGCCTCCCAGCAGCCCATATTTGAAAATTCGGAGACATTGGAGAAGGCAATCAGTGAAGTCTGGCAATCACAAGACCCTGAAGGACCCTGACTACCGTATCCAGCTTCAGCTACAGAAATTAAAACAAGGATCCAGTGATGTGTAAGAGCTGGGTACTAAAGAGGATCCAGGTACTTGAAAGGAGATGAAAGCACAAAAAAGACAATGTTCCAATAGCAGTGAGGGAACAGGATCGAGATCAGAGGCTGGGCTCAAGTGTCCTAACTGGAGTCTTGCTTAGCCCAGAAATACAGAGAGCAACAGAAGCATAGCCAGGGACAGAGAAGCAGCCCTGACACTGGATCATATGGGCCCATTCTCCTCGAGTTTGAGCCTGGTTTGAGATGCCGCAGGTGTTTTGGCAGGCTCTGGCCAGAGAGTGGCAGGCATCCCTCCACCAGTGCTAGATAGTAGGTACTGAGTAATGATAACCCAAGGCAAAGGAACCTCAGGAGGCAAAAAAAATGGTCAAATCCAGGTCAAGGAAACACTACACTTTACAAGTGTATGAAGAGTGAGGGTCCTGCCCTGGTCAGAAGGGCAGAAAAAATGACAAAAGATTTCATTTAAGGCAGTGGTTTCTGGACCAGCAGCATCTCATCACCTGGGTACTTGCTAGAAATGCAGATTATCAGTCCTCAGCCCAGACTTCCAGAATCAAAAACTCTGGAGGTGGTGCCCAGCACTCTGTTTTTATCAACTTTCCAGGTGATGCTAAAGCTTGAAAACAAAATAGCAATTCTCAATGGAGGGATTCCTTCATTCAAGAAGTCATTTTCAAATGCCACTTTACACCAGAATCATCTAGAGAAATTGTTGAAACGCATATTGTTGGAGCCATATTGGCCCCAAGTCTCTGATTCAGGAGGCCTGGGGTAGGGGCTGAGAATTTGTATTTATAACTAGTTTCCAGGTGACAATGATGCTGCCTTTCCAAGGACCACACTTTGAGAACCACTGATTTCAATATCTGGAGACAAAACACCATCTTCAGGTTGAAAAGGAGCTAGTGTCAGACGAAATCTCTGAGCCCAGAGGGGAAAAGGAAGCCCAAAAAGGAAAGATTCCAATTAAGCAGTTTTCTTAGTTCATTTGGGCTGCTGTAACAATGCTGCAAACTGAGTGACTTCAACAACAGAAATTTATTTCTTACAGTTCTGGAAGCCAGGAAGTCCAAGGTCAAGGTGCTAGTGGATTCAGGGTCTAGTTAGGGCTGGCATCCTGGTGCACCATAACTGGAGTGAGAGAGTTCTAGGGCTCCACTCTCATGACCTGAAGATATTTAAAGGGCTCCTCATCCTTATACCCTCACATTGTGGTTTAGGATTTCAACATATTAATATAGGAGGACCCAAACTCAATCTACAGCAATATTGTTATGGCCTAAAGGTATGTGTCCTCCTAAAATTCATATGTTAAGGAGATAGTGAGACGGGTCATGGACAGGTGGTCAGTGTAGGTAGTAAATGATCAGGTCAGAAAGACGAGGGCTAATTGGCTAATTATGAAAGAAAAGGAACTGGGTTGCTAATAATTCTGCTCTTCCCAACATGAGGAGTTGCTAATTATCACCCTCTGGGCTGCTCTTTTCCTGCCCTTAGGCACATAAGCAGGTGGGAGGGAGAAGAAACCTGGGATCTATAAAAAGGCAAGACATACCCACAGATAGCCTGCTCTAGTCCCCTTCTCTCTGGAGAAGTCTTTCTCTGTCTCTCTCACTTAAATAAAACTTGTTTTCTACACTTGCCTCGGTATTTCTCTGGTGTTTAATCTTCAACACTGGAGGAACAAGGACCCCATCCTGAATGGACCAGTATCAATAGGACCAATGAAGAATTGATAAAGTATAGGGCCTTAACCTAATAGAACTAGAAGAGAAAGAGACACCAGAGCTCACTCTCTAAGAAGGAAGCTGTCTGACAGCAAGAACCAAATGCTTCCTCTAGGGCCTTTACTTTGATCCCAGTCTCCAGAACTGTGAGAAATAATTTTTGGTCAAGCCACCCAGTTTGTGGTCTTTTTTTGTAGCAGCCCAAGGGGACTGAGACAGGCAGACTCAGGGACCAAACAGTAGTGAGATGATGACGATAATAACAGAGAGATCTCCCATATCCCCACAGATGCTGCCCAGAGGAGACCCTCTGTGCTCCCTGCTCTTTCAGACCCATCCTTACCTTCTAGCTGATCTTCTTATTTGCTTTCCTCACCAAACAACCCTATCAAGCTGCCTGAAAATCTCTTTCTGTTCCTTGCTCTTCTCCCCATTTCTCCACCACAGCCCTGCCTGGATCCACTACAGGCCTTCATCTCTTGTTCAAGACTACTGCCCAGGTTTCAGTGGCCCTTTCTCAACTTATCTCAGTCTCCTTTCACCTCTGCTCTTGGCCCTGGCTTGGATTCATCATTCTACACCACAGTTAAGAGAAGAAGCAGGACTGGTTGTGCAGATGAGGACCGGGCCACCCACAAGCTCCTGCAGAGACAGCAGCCACAGATCATGGAAGCTGGAAGATTTATTGGCTCCTAAACTAGGCCAAAGTGGGTGGGATAAGACAGCAGAGCATAACCAAGGTAATACTTTACCTTGCTCCATCTCAGGAAAATAATTGTTCCACTGGAACATCATTATACTATCATTTTTCTAATCCTGTGCCACTTACAGGGAAATAGAAACTCACTTTCTTTCTCATAATAAGCTGCAGTTTCAATAACTCAAAAGGCTTTTTCTGAGATGGAGCTATTCTCTCACCGCTACCCCATGCTCTCATGATGTGTGAAGATGGGCACCTCATCTAGTCTCCCATCTTCTGAAAACAGGTGTTCCTTCTTTTTATTGGGGGGTAGGTACAGGGATTGAACTCAGGGGCAGTTGACTACTGAGCCACATATTCAGCCCTATTTTGTTTTTGTTTGTTTGTTTAGGAACTGGGGATTGAATTCAGGGGACTCAACCACTGAGCCACATCCCCAGCCCTGTTTTGTGTTTTATTTAGAGACAGGGTTTCACTGAGTTGTTTAGCACCTCACCATTGCTGAGGCTGGCTTTGAACTCGTGATTCTCCTGTCTCAGCCTCCCAAAGTGCTGGGATTACAGGCGTGTGTCAGGGCACCCAGCTCCTATTTTGAATTTTATTTAGAGACAGGGTCTCACTGAGTTGCTTAGTACCTCATCGTTGCTGAGACTGGCTTTGAACTCGTGATTCTCCTGCCTTAATCTCCCAAGCCACTGGGATTACAGGCATATGCCACCATGCCTGGCCAGCTGTTCCTTCTTGATGCTATGCCTACCAATCACATAGGTGACCAACCTGGAAATAAGGGGTTTCCCAAGATGCTAAAGCTAAATTTTCGACGCTAAAACCAAGTTAGTACTGGGCAAATCAGGACAGTTGGTCACCATACCTGCCACCATCTGGCACAAGGGAGTAGCCCATCATTTATGCATTGTGTGCATGTATGTGCTGGGTATTGAACCCAGAGTCAAATACTCTATCATTGAGCTACATGCCCATTTGTGCATTTAACAAGGATTTGTTAAGTACTGACAATGTGCCAAGTATGTTCCCAGATGGTAGGAAATAAAAAATGTACAAAGCAGACAAAAAAAAAATTATGCTATCGGGAAGCTCGTTCTCATGGAGGGAAGCAAATAATAAACTTTGTGAATAAGCAAATAATATATTAGAAAATGATAAGTGCTGTGCAGAAAAGAAAAATAGGAAAGGAAGATTCGCAATGACAGCCGAGAGATGTAATTTTTTTTTGTGACTTTAAGAAGGGTGGTCAGAGTAGGCCTTACTAAGAAGGTAGCATTTGAGCAGAAATGTGAAAGAGATGAGGGTACAAGTTATAAGGATATCTGAGGAAAGAGCATTTTAGCCAAAGGGATCAGCCAGGGCAAAGCTCAGAGATAGAGCTTAACCTGCATATTCCAGAAACTCAAAGGAGAACCATGGGGTTAAAACAGAGTGAGCAAAGAGTAAATGAAGGGAAGCAACGTAGTAGATAAAATTAGGCCAAATTTTGTAGGGACTCTGTAGACCATTGTAAGACCATTTTGTTTTTACCTGGAATGAGATGGAAGGAGGGACACAATCCAACTAATGTTCCAAGAGGCTCACTCTGGCTACTGTGCTCAGAATAGACTGTGCAGAAAGACCAGTTAGGAAGTTGTTGCAGTGATACAAATGAGCGATGATGGTGCCTTAGACCAAGATGGTAATAGTCAAAGTGGCTAAAAGAATCTGGATTCTGGTTGTATTTTGAAGGAAATGCTCTCAGGTTTTCCTGATGGGATTTGAGTATAGGGCAAGAAAAAAAAAAAAAGATGAATCAGCCTGATTTCCAGTATTTGAACCCACAGGGGCTAATACTAGATGCTTATGATAAGTAATATGAATTTCTAAGACCCATGCTACCCCAAAGGACAGGCACTTCAAATATTGCTAGATTTAAGATAGAGACTAAGATGCACATCCAAATTGGATCATTAAGACCCTAGAGTATGGTCTTTAAATGCAGAATTGACTTTTACTCATCCCTGGCCTTGGTGGGGGTGGATAATATGGTAACTTTCACCTCTCTTGCCTGCCCAGTAGTGTAGGACCTGCCCTTAGACTGCCTGGAGCTCAGCTTTCTTATCCCGTGATTTTGGTGAGAAATAATCAGGATCACTGGCCATGGAGGCATATGTCTGTGATCCCAGCTACTTGGGAGATTCATGCAGGAGGATCACAAGCTCAAGGCCAGCCTCTTAAGGCCAGCAACTAAATGAGACTAGATCTCAAAATAGAAAGGTCTGGGGATATGATTTAATGGTAGGGCACCCTTGGGTTCAATCCTCAGTACTGTGAAAAAGAATAACAAAAAATGAACTAAACAGGACTGTGTTCATAAAACACTTTGCGCAGGGTCTAAGCCTTAGAAATTGCTTCATTACTGATGGAGATGATTAAGACACCCACCCATTAGACTCTATGAATGTGTAATGCTGCAATTCATACAGTGGCCAGTAGAGGGCACCATCTACAGAAGGCAGTCTTCCCTCCACTAATTACATTTGCACAAATGACAGTTTGGGATTCATGTTTTTCCTCTCTTCTCTTTCTTCACCTATTTGCCAAATTCTAAGTCCCCTCTGAATTTTTTTTCCTCACTGCAGACACCGCGGGATCTTTTTAGAGGTCTCCCTTGCTCAAAACAACCCCAGAGCTCTGGCATTAGAGGAGAATAATGAAACTGTCCCCATCATCAGTCAGTTCTTAATTTCTTCCTATCCCTGCAGGATTCCCAGAGGCTGGATGACTCTCCCAGTACCCTAGGCATGGGGGGCGGGGGAGCTGAGCAAAGATAAGGTTTGTCCAATTTGTTCTGGTCCCTGGAAATCCCGCTTCTTATCTCCTCTCCCATTGCTTCATCTCATTGCCAAAATTACCTCGATAATATATTTTTTAATTTAAGAATTCATTTTCACTTCAAGAAAGAGGAACACTGAAGCCAGATAAGGAACTCCATCTGTCTTCAAGAAAAAGAGTCGTGGATTTGGGTGTCATGAATCCTGTAATGTCTTAAATTAAGGTGCCCCTTCTGAATGCTTTCTTCATATTTATGAAATGATTATTCTACAGAGGTGCATTTAATATTGTTAAAATAATGATTGTGCATGTTTAATACATCAATTTAAGTTATTATCTCCCATGCTATAAAATGTGGGATAATTTCATAAATAATTATAAAGCATTTATAAATGGTGTCTTAATGCAAAGCATTCTCCCTAATCCTTTATCTTTCACAAACACAGAAATAACAATTAGATTCTGGGAATGAAAAAAAGGATGTTATGTTCTAGAATGTGTCACCTCCTTACTGAATACAAATAAGGAGGCAGAGGAAGTAAGGAAGGGACTGAGGGAGGAAAAGAGGAAGGGAGGGAGAGAGGAGAAAGAAAGAGAGAGAGAGAGAAAGAGAAAGGAAGGAAGGAAGGAAAGAAGGAAGGAAGGAAGGGAGGGAGGGAAAAGGGAGGGAGGGAAGAAGGGAGGGAGGAAAAGAAAAAAAGAACAAGAGAGAGAAAGAGAAAGAGAGAAAAAGACAGCCCCATCCTGGGTAGAAACAAGAAGATACTGGTCCATGGTATCACCAATCTAGATATGAGACCCTTTTTCTCCAGGCACTGGTGACAGGTGGTTGACTCTCAGGTAAGAGGAATTCACTGGACCCCTTTTGAGGAAGTGTAATTCTATTTCCTGATCATTTCTTTTAGAAATGGAGAAGCTGCAGTCCCAAAGCCTGGGCACATGGTCAGAATAAGAAACATTTTTCTCCATGCATAATTCGCATTTCCACATGTGTACAGAGGAAGCAGGATAGAAGGCAAACTCTAGATTCCTAGCAGTTTGATCCAGATTAACCCTTCCAGAGGATGTATGGAGTTATGAGTCACTAAGCATCAGAAAAGATCAAGGGATAAAAACAAAAAACAAAAAACAAAAAACCACCTATTTTCATCCTCACTTCTGCCTATAAATAACACCGACTGGGGAAGACAGGAGACTCCCTCAAAAAGCTTATGTTCAAGGGCTGGGATTGTAGCTCAGCGGTACAGCGCTTGCCTCGCATGCGTGAGGCCCTGGGTTCGATCCTCAGCACCACATATAAAGCAATAAAATAAAGACATTGTGTCCATCTACAACTAAAAAAAATGTTTAAAAAAAAAAAAAAAAAAAAGCTTATGTTCAAGGTGGGGCATCTGGATGCTCAGATTTAAATGACTTAGTAATATGTACAGGACAGCATAGAACCTCAGTTAAATTAACTAAATTGAAATTAGGTTGATGTACAGTCAACCAAGAAAGGCTTTTTGGAAGAGGTGAGATAGAGACAGCTCAGATCAACACAATCAAATAGACAAAAGATGGGCTGCTGAGACAATTTACACAGTTCATTTCTCTCTCTCTCTCTCTCTCTCTCTCTCTCTCTCACACACACACACACACACACACACACACACACACACACGAACATTTGTGCATCTAAATTAATGAGTCATTTAAGCAAGAAGGGTTCCTAACCAGTTCATGGGCCACCCTGCAGCCTATCGAAACCTATCTCACAAAACAAAGAGCTCCACAATCCAAGCACCTGTGTTTAAAGCTGATATGTGGAGGGAAAAAAAAAATGGGAGAGGCAAACTTTCAAAGGTTCCAAGCTGGGATATCAACTTGGGGTCACGGTCTACTGCAGCTATTGGCACACCAGCAGAGCTATGGTGAACCTAAGCTGATGGCTGACTCCCCCGATCTGGGAAGGAAGTAAGACAGGAAGATCCATCAGGAACAGACCACCAATCAGTGGACCAGTGAGTCAGGTTGCAGCCCTGAAAAGGAAGCGGTCAATAGCTTCTGAGTGGGCTGGGAAACAGGTTTCCACTGCAATTCAGTATGGCCCTTGACAAAGCCAAAGGGCATCTTCTCCCTCTTGTCATTCCCAGAATCAAGCAGGCAAGGCCATGGGACAAAACAGAATGCATCCTTATGGCTAATCAAGTTCCTGATCGAAGGCCTGCAAAAGATGGCCAAGAATTCATTGCTATGAACATGTGCAATTTATACCTCTCTCCTCCCACACCTGAACCCCCACCCTCCTACCACTGTCACAGCTGTGGGTGACTGGCCATAGGTAAGAGAGCTAACTCCTCTGGCTCTGACATCATCTCTATTTCAAGGCACCCCTCAGAGTGCTCTACTTCCCTCCTAAATATGTCCTCTGTCATCTCAGCAAAATCAACCTAACCAATAATCAACCCATCAAAATAGGATCTTTGCACGATCTCAGAGCATCTCCCTGCAAATAGTTATTAATAACTGCATGGTTTTTAACATATCTCACAATTTCTTTACTACTCTTTCCCCTGGGAGGGGGAGCTCAATTTCCACCCTCTTGAATGTGGGCTGGACTTGGTGAGTTGTTTCCAAAAGAATATGAAAAGGAAAAATAGTACCTTTCAGTGGAGAATCCAGAGATATGGTGCTTTTCCAGAGCAAGAGACCTTTTCTAGTATATGGATAAAATAAGGTGTGTGCAGGCAGGGAGGGATGCTAGATTATTCTGGAAAATCAGGCTGACTGTACCCTAAGAGAAGACTCTAACAGCTCACAGCCCCAGGAATAAGTTTTGTTCATAACACATGCCTCCTGCCATGATATGGTGAGAAGGGTGTTTTGCCTCTGTGGTTTTCTTCCTAAAACCCACCCCTTCACTCAAGTCATGAGAAGACATCAGACAAACCTAAACTGGAGGACTGGAGTAACCAGATGGATATTCCTCAGAACTGTCAGGCTCATGAAAAATGAAGATTGACTGAAAAACAGCCCCAGACTGGGAGAGAGGAAGGACAACTAAATATAACATGGTATCCTGAATTGGACCCTGAAAGAGAGAAAGAACATTACTGGGAAAACTAGAGAAATTAGAACAAGGTCTGTATTTATCCTAATAGTATTGCACCAATGATAATTCCTTCATTTTGATAAGTGTACCAGGGTTATGTGTGTTAGTTAGCTTTCTGTCATTATAACAAAATATCTGAGATAATCAACTTTAAAGCAAAAAGCTTTATTTTTGGCTCATGGTTTTGTTTTGTGGTACTGAGGATTAAACACAGGGTCTTAAGCATTCAAAGCAAGTGCTCTACCACTGAGCCACATTCCCAGCCCTATTTTGTGTTTTATGTAGAGACAGGGTCTCACTGAGTTGCTTGGCACCTCGCTTTTTGCTGAGGCTGGCTTTGAACTTGCGATTCTCCTGTCTCAGTCTCCCAGAGTTCTGGGATTACAGGCATGCACCACCGCGCCCGGCTACACCTTTTGACCAAGAATCAAAAAAGAAAATGGAAGAACCAAGGGTCCCACAGTACATTTCAGGAGCACATGTCCAGTGACCTGAAGACCTCCCATTAGGCATCACTTTCAATAGCATACTTCCAGGATCAAATGCTCTAACACATGGCTCTTTGTTGACTTTGAATATCCAAACTACCTTATGAAAGTTTAATATTAAGATATTAAACTTGGGTGAACTGGGTGAAGGATACCTTGGGAGTCTAACTTTGTAATTTTTCTTAAAAATCTAAATTATTTCAAAATAATTTTTGTAAAAGAACTCACTGTCTTGCCATTGGGAAAAACAAAGCAGAACAAAACACCTCTCCATCCTAACATTCCTATTTAAGTTGTTTTATTTAACAAAATAAATATCTCTTTGAAGTTCTTGTTACCAAATGCACCAAGTTCCCTCTGGCCTCATGGACATTGCTCATCCAGCCCTCCTAGCTAGGGACCTGCCACCCTGACTCCCAGCTGGCCCCAGGCTCATCTCACCAATTCTACTATCCTCCACCCTCCCTCCACAGGCATTTGTCATCCACATCACTCATTTGCTTCTGTATATCTAAGGGTGCCTTTGCAGCATCAGCAATTTGGAAATGCCCACAGCCCTCTTTCCTTCCCACTTCCCCACCAACGCAAAGCCTGCTCGACTTCCAGGCCTCAGCTAAAAAAGGAGCAATAGCGCCTCCTGGTGCCTAGTCCCTGGAACTGACACACCATCTCTTCACATTCCCTCCCCAGCCTTTGAGCATCCACAGCCTTCCATCACCCAGTGTGGCTCTGTTGATTTCACCCAAGGAGGCCATCTCACTCCCTCATAGATGGCTTGCACATCCCTTCCTGCTCTGCACTGATTTTCTCCCTCTATCTCTTACCCAAGTACCCCCTGATTCCTTTCCTCCTCCTTATAACATTTGGGAACAAACTAATAATCTTAATTGAGAACAATAAGAACTGACTTCATAGAGCAACCAGGGAGGGGAAAGATCAGCCATGAGTTGTGAGGAGAAATGAGATCAAAGAGACTCAGTTCCATCGACTTCTGAAATGCTTGAAAATACTCAGAAATTCCATTCAGATGTTTCTTCCTCTCTCTTTGCTTGTTCATCCATTTCTAACGATTTTTCCTCAAACTCCAGTATTCAAAATGAAATTTTATACCTATTTTTATTCAATACTATCATATTTCTCATTTAATTACTAGACCGCAAAAGTATTGTTTTCTACTATTTTTCATGGCAAATGCACAGTACTTAATCTATGCTATGGGTTAAATAGGTTTCTGGCAGCCAGCCCGGGAGCCTTGCCAACTCTGATATCCTTGTTGTTATGGGAAAAAGCTTCAGACAACTAACTCAAATGAATTTTTGGAACTCAACCTATTTATAAGCCGGGAATCGCCTGTGCTGTCTTGGATGGTTATTTGATTGGTTCGGGGATGTAGGTCTTTCTTGTTCCCCAAATGAGTTCATCCGATATGTAACAAACATATTAAGGCCTATTACAGGCAGGCCCTATGCTGGGCCAGAGGATGCTACAATCCACAGGGCCCAGTCAGTTTTTCACCCTCACATTGGAGGAAACAGGCACAGGAGCGGGCGAGCCCGGAACAAGTGCCCAGCACTGTAGTGGGGTATGTATCAGAGTTCACCAGAAACAGAATCAATAGGAGATACACAGACAGAGTTTGAAGTTTAGAAGCTGGCCCATGCAGGGCTGGGGTTGTGGCTCGGTGGTAGAGCACCTGCCCAGCACATGTGAGGCACAGGGTTTGATCCTCAGCATCACATAAAAATAAAAAATGAAACAAAAGTATTGTGCCCATCTACAACTACAAAAAAAAAAAAAATTGGCCCATGCAATTGTGGAGGCTGGCAAGTCTGAAATCTATAAGCTAGGTCACCAGATAGATGCTCAGGCAGATGTTTTTTTTTTCTTCAGAAACCTCAGTCTTTGGTCTGAAGGCCTTCCACTGATTGAATGAGGCCCACACACACTGATGCTTTACTCAAAGTCTACAGGTTGTCAGAGGTTATCACATTTTAAGAAACAAAACAACAACAACAAAAAAACACCTTCCAAGAAAGATCTAGATGGGTTTGACCCCTCAACTGGGCACCATAACTGGCCAGTTGACATACACAATTTTCATATGACAGATGCTTAGTGAGCCTCAGAGCCCAAAGATGGAGGCTTTTACCACATGTGTATACAATGGTGTGACATGTAAGCTGGGACCTGAAACAGGCCTCGGCCAGTGAATAGTAACAGAGAGAATCAGCACGTCCCCCCCCCACAGGCCTGCTCCACAACTAGCTCAGAGTATTACCCTGCATTATGCTCATCCGTGAGCACCCACTCCTCTTCCTCAAGACCCCAGGAGAGCTCCTGAGCCTTCCTGTCTGCTCTGATTGCTAACTGCGAGTTCAATTTTGATCCCCTGGAATACTTGCTGGAGGCCAATCCCCAATATTAGACTGCACAGGAATGAGTGTCCCATCCCCCTCCTGCCAGAGGGGCCTGGGGCTCCTCCCTGGCAGCCACATTCAAGAATGTGACTCTCTCCATTTGACCCTGTGAACCAGGCACAGACAAGCTCCATGCCCACCAGTCTGCCTGGTGGCCCCTGCCCACCTCCAGGCGCAGAGGAGCCCTCACAGCCCTACCCTGGCGTGTGTGAGCATCTGGCGCTGCCGCCTGAGCAGTCCATCAGCCTTCACACCGCTGTCACCACCAGACGTGGTGGAACAAAAACAAAAGACGTGACAAATTTGTCCTTTTCTCTTTCATAATTAACCAAAATATCACAGCATGTAGCAAAGCACGGCTCCTAATTAACAGACAGGCGAGAGGCGATTAAGAAAAAACGCCACAGCCCCTTCTCAACACCCCTCCCGTACACACATCCCCTCCCTACCTTGCAACAGCACCCCCGCACCTCGTCCCCTGCCCCCCACCCCCCACGCCGGTAATTATATTTGCAGGAGAGAATGATATTCTGGTCAGACACGACAGACAGAAAGAGCCCAGTCCCCAGTGAAGCAATTAATATTTCACACCTGCCAAAGCAAAGTGGCAATAGGAAGGGGAGGGGGAGGCTCTGGGAAGGCGACTCACATTGTCACCAGGCCAGGATTTGCAAAAGCCAAGTGGGGGCAGTCCTTCTGCTGGGCTGCGGGAATGGGCAGGCCAGGCTTCGCACTGAAAACAACTCTTTGGGGTGTGTGGAGTGGGGACAGGGGAAGTCATTGGACAAACAAATAGACTGCAAATCCAAGTCCTCTCCATTTTCCCTCCTGCTTTATTCTTTAACTTCTAGCTCGTGTATGCAAGAAAAGGTGGCTTGAACTTTAAGGGAGGGGTGGAGGGCAGACAAATACAGACTCAGTGAGCACAAAACATCACCCTGCGACCCAAGACCAATTCTCACTCCCACAGACTCAGGCCACCAGGAGCCCTGCCGACCATCCATGCAGGTCTGCACACCCTCCCTGGTGCTCCACAGGGTGCACACTGCTCACAGACTCTCATGCTTACACTTTGATATGCACACACACGCACACACACACGCACACACACAATTCCAAATCAAACACTCACGTAGGCATTTCACCCTATTAATACCTCATGGTGGGGATTAAACTTCAACATGAAATTTCTGAGTGGACAGACCATACTCAAACCATAGCAAATAATGCTTTCTAGAGAGTCTAGGAAAGAAGGAGTGCAGATAGAGGGAGGTTGGATAACAAGTAACAACAGGAGGAATGAGTTCTGGGGTGACTATAATTTATAATTCATATATATTATATAAAGATCTAGAAGAGAGGTGACGGAGGGCTCCCAATGGTAAGAAATCACAAATGTTTAAGGAGATGGAAATGCTAACTACCCTGATTTGATCCTTACACGTTGAATATATGTATGGTATTATCACACTGTACCCCATAAATATATGCAATTATATTTCAATTAAGGAAATACCAAAAAATATACAAAGGTAAAAATGCATAGAACAAATATGACTCTGGTACAAAAGGAGTTTATACCAAGATAGTTAAGTGAGTAGAAAGAGCACAGGCTTTACACAGGCTAGAATCTCAGTGCAGTCCCCCTACATTGAGATCGAGATCACAGCACATTACTAATAAGCCTCAATAACTTGAACTGTATAATGGATCTCCATTCATTTACTCACTCTTTCCATTCATGCACACAAAAGTCAATACGGAACAGGAACCACGAGGCAGGCATCATGCTAGGCCCTAGAGATAGAGTGCCGGACCTAACATGCAAGACCTGCCCTTGGAGAGCTCATATTCCAGCATGGGGGTGGGGGAAGACCAGTAAGAGGCTCTGCTATAGCACAGGCCAGAGAGATCAATGACTTCAGTCAGGGTGGTGGCCACAGGGATGGATGGAGAGAAAAAATAATGGAGTTAAGTTTTGTGTTGGGGTAGAATCGACAGGCCTGCTGATGGAAAGGATGTTAGACCCATGGGAGGAAAAGGAAGAGTAACTCCTATTACAAAAATTAGAAATTATATGTAGAAGGTACTCAGCACAGCACCAAGCACATAGTGAGGTGGTGACTTCTCATGTGAGGAGCACTGGAGGGGCTAGACAGTGAGATGAGGCTTCCACAAGGTAGGGCAGGGGCAGGAGGAATGAAGAGAGGTTTCTGGAGGAGGCAAGTTTAAAGAGAGCCAAGTTTAAAGCAGAGGAAGGAAGGGCATTGACATGGGGGTGGAAAGAGAGTGTCAGGAATTTCTGGAGGGAGGCAGGAAGAAATGGACCAAACATAGGTTTGGAGGTGGAACTCTGAGTCATCAGACTTAAAAATCCACTGGGGTTCTGTTAGGAAGATTCTTCTTAATAAAACATGTAATGGGTATGTGCATGTAATGGTTCTATTCTTAAAATAGAACCAAATGCAGATCCTCAAAACCAACTCCTGCCCCCTCTTCAGATCTGTGAGATGACACAAGGACATGACTTCCTCAGCTTACAGAATGTGCCTTTTTCTATGCACCTAAAGGCAGTGGGTAAAAGCCCTGGACCAGGGGGATAGGGATGGAGCCCAAAGCCACCTCAGCACACTTACAGCCAACCACCTGCTAGAGGGACTTCTGAAAGGACGGCCCACCCAGTGGTCCCTCTGAGGCTTCCTCTTTTAGCAAGTGCTCCTCCAGGTGAACTCTGCTTCATTTTCAGTCCCTGGTCTCCACTAAGGCTGTGTCCTCCAACCAAGACAAGCTTCAGATGGGGTGGCTCCACCTGGGGCACTCACACCCCCAGCTTAGACATCTGACACTCCCTGGATGCAACAAAGGCCCAGCTCCTGTGAAGAAGCTGGAGCCAGCCCCTCCTGCAGGACGGGCCCTGCCTTCCCAGTCCTTATTCCCATCTATTCCTCATTCTCTCCCTCGCTCAGCACATCTGTGTGGCCCACGGACCCTCCGGTGTTCTCTGGGACACTTTCAGGGATCTAGCGGGCCAAGACATTTTTATAATAATATGAGGACACTATCTGTCCTTTGCACAGCACTGACGTTTGCCCTGGGGTGCAAAGGCAGTGGTGACTTTAACTGTCAACACCCACATGGACCAAGAAAAGACACCAAATTCTATTAATAGTCTTTTTTCCTCCTCACCACACACTAACAGTCTTAAGCCATTTTTATTTATGAATGTTCTTTATGAACATTTTTATTTATGAATGTTCTTTAGGAATAATTAGCTTTATTAAATCCCAATCCTTGAGTACACATCTTTTTAATATGCTGTGCGACTAGCTCAGAAGTACACACAAAGCATTTCTGCTGCCAAAGGAAACCCGATGCTCATCTCAAGGAGGGAGGTCCAATCCCAGGTGAGTTTAGAGCTGAACCCGCCACTGCTTTCTTGGAATGGCATTTTTTTTTTTAATTTGAAAGGACGACCAACAAGCCATGGTTATTCAGAATTATACTTTTGATGAAAATCATCTCAAAAATGAACAAAGTGAGCCTGTCACTTTAAGGGAAACAACTGACCCATTTGTGGCCAAGGATGTGATTTGGGCTTTCATGTGATTAGAATTTTGGAAAATTTGTGCTCATCACCGTGAAGTGGATAGCTTCCCAATACTTAAAATCTTTCCCGATGAGGTCAGTGGTAATAGTAACAAATCTGCTTTCTTTTTTTTTTTTAATGTTTATTTTTTAGTTGTAGGTGACAGAATATCTTTATTTTATTTTTATGTGGTGCTGAGGATCGAACCCAGTGCCCTATGTGTGCTAGGCGAGCGCGCTACCACTGCGCCATAACCCCAGCCCACAAATCTGCTTTCTTGTTTTTTAATTTTTTTTTTTGTATAATGGAATATGCCAACATTCAGGAAAGCTGCATAATTTTGTGAAGTAATACTTTTCAAATGCTCAGTGAGTGGTTCTGCAAGATCGTGCAAGAATCAAAGCACCATCAGCAGCTAAAGAACCACCAACGTGTTTTTCTACGTTGTTTTTACATTTTATACAAAACATGCAATAGAGCATAAATGGTTCACTGATAAGGTTTTGAATTCCACATCATAAATAACCTTCAAGAAACAAGTATTTATGGAGGTTAAGTTTAGAATCAAAAATAAACAGCCCCAATTATCTGAAGAAAAAAACTAAAAAACTTCTACCTTTTCCAACTATGTATCTGTAGTGGCCAGATTTTCTTCACATATTTCAACCAAAACAACATACCCCAACAGATTGATTGCAAAAGCAGATGGGGAATCTGGTTAGACATTAAAGAGATTTGTAACAATGTAAAAAATGCCACCCCCTCACTGACTTTTTTTTTGTTACAGAAAATCATTCTTCATAAAAATATGTTATTTATATTAACATGTTTATTATAATAAACTGTTTATTATTGTCACTTTTAAATTAGCTAAAAATAAGTATTTATTAAACTTCTGTTTTAATTTCTAACACGGAAAATATTGTATTAGAAAGTCAACCCATATACATGAAAACTCTTTGGAGTCCTTGATCGTTTTTAAGGATATTAAAGATTCCTGCCGGTGTTGTGGTGCATACCTGTAATCCTAGCCTCTTGGGAGGCTGAGGCAGGAGGATCTCAAGTTTCAAGCCAGCCTCAACTACTCAGCTTGGACCTAAGAAACTCAGTGAGACCCTGTCTCAAAATAAAATATGAAAAGGGCTGGAGATGTACCTCAATGGTTGAGAGCCCCTGGGTTCAATCCCTAGTACCAAAAACAAAAAACAAAAAAGTGATTCCCAAGGGCTGAGACTCCCAGCTGGAGCTAAGTGTTTCCCACCACTGTCTGCCTTCCTTGGGTCTAAGGCCCTAATGCTTCTCCTGCATCCAAGCCCCAGGATCAAGGTCCTGGCTCATGATGCCAGTCACAGGTTTCTAGAATTCCTTCCAGAGATTCTATTCCCCATGGCCTGAGAAGGCTGCCGAGTGTCTTTGTCTTACCATCTACCCTGCACGTGCACACGCACGCTCTCTCTCTCTCTCTCTCTCTCTCTCACACACACACACTCACACACACTCATGTATGAAACAATTGCTCCCACAAATAGTAAAAACCTGAGTCTTCCTTTTACTGAGTCTTCACTGAGTCTTCCTTTCACTGAGTCTTTGCCTAGTGTTTTGATCCTAGGCAAGTCAACACGTCTAACCTTATTTCCCTCAAAAATAATATGCAGATAGTAATTGGTGGGCTACTCTGAGATTTAAAAGAGTGGGTTTGTACTAGATACTTTATATATACAAATCAACTCTCCAGGTTTCCATGCCCTGCTTTGCACCCCCAGGGGCTTTCAGTTAAGTGTAGCCAATGGCCAGCACTGGTGGGACACCCCAGAGGGCAGCAGGAAAAAAAAAAAGGTGATCCCCCTCCTACACACACACACACACACACACACACACACACATGCGTGCGTGTACACAGGTGTACACATGATGTATACACAGAGTTTGGCTATACCTCCAGGGAAGACAGAGCTCTGGTAGGACAGCCTCCTCCTTTACACAAGGTAACTCCTCCCTCTTCTGTCCCTACCGCCCAAGGTGGGACTTTGCTAGCCCAGGGGTACCTTGCCACCCCTTGTTGGTCTCCTTTAACAGCTATATCTTTTTTTTTTTTTTTTGGTACTGGAGATTGAACTCAGAGACACTCGACCACTGAGCCAAATCCCCAGCCCTATTTTGTGTTTCATGTAGAGACAGAGTCTCACTGAGTTGCTTAGCGCCTCGCCATTGCTGAGGCTGGCTTTGAACTCGTGATTCTCCTGTCTCAGCCTCCCTAAGTGCTGGGATTACAGGCGTGCGCCACCGTGCCCCAGCTTAATAGCTACATCTTTATAAATAGTTATCTCCTTAAGTTCTCCTCAATTACCTTGTCTGGGTGTGTTCCTTATTTCCTGCAGGGACCTCAAATGATATAGCCTGTGAATTACTATAACCTTGGATAGGTCTTAAACCAAGTAAAGGCTATTTTCTTTCTGAGCTAAAGTTTTCTATGGCCACTGTGCACCCACAACTCCTGGCCCATCTTCCTAGGGATGCAGGGGGAGACAGATGTTATTCCACTCAGTGCAGTTCATTCTCAACACTACTTAGGTTTGAGGTTCTATACAAAATGTTTGCAAAGAAGCCCAAGGAATGATTCCTCCTCTGAAAAGGAACAAACATTCTGTGCTTTCCCAGCTTTATGCTTTTGATCATGATGTTCCCCTCTCCCCAAGTGCTCTTTCCATCAAAACCATCCAATGTCACCTTCTTAAGAAACCATTCCATTATCCTAAAACATAATGTCTTTCTCCCCTAAAAGCTTCTTTTAAAGCACTTCTCTCTTTTTAACTTGCATTATTCAATGTGATTCGACACACATTTATCTGGTGCTTATTTTATGCTGAGCCCAAGGCCAGACACTGAGCAGTACAAGAAAAAAGTATGACACCGTACTCGCCCTAGGGGAGCTCACGATCTATCTGGGGAGGTGGCAATGTAAATCCTTAAGATGCAGAGGGACCAAGGTAAGAGCAGGAGTTTGTATGGGGTTTGGGTGAAAGGAAAACTATGGGTTTTAGTGAAAGCAAACACTACGGAAACATCTAGATAGATGTAGGATGATGAAGAATATTAGTATGACACTAATATTCTTAATAACTACCCTCTTAGGTGTAGGTTATTATTCTTAATAACTACCCTCTTAGGTGTAGGTTAGGGGAGGCTGGAAGTTTCCATGTAAGAGAAACCTAGCACACAGGGACAAGCACATGGCTCAGAACATGCAGGCAGTCATTCGGGAGAATGCTTGCTGCAGAGATGAGCATGAGGCTGAGCTCTCGGCTCCTGGTCCCATGCAAGGATGGCCTGCAGGGATGACCAAGGACCTCCCCATGGCCTATGAAGAAACTCTGAGGTGCCACAGTCTGGATGACAAACTCTGACAGTGGGTGCCAGCCTCATGCCCCCAACAGCCAGACAGGACCTCAGCGGGTCCACCAGACCAGGCACCAGCTCAGATCAGCCATTTTGCAAGACACACTAGCCCTTTTTGGAACAATGTGAATCCAAGACATTCTTCTCCTCAAAGCTACACAAGGTCTTGAAAACCCTCTACCACAATGAAGAGGGCCAGAAGAAAAGGATAACACATCTCAGAGACTGAGCGCTTACCCAGAAGGAATGAGTCACTGTTTCCTGACAAGATGGCAAATGAGCATAGGATGCTGGCTGACTCCCCCCAAATTAATCTTGAGGAAATGACAGCATAGAAAGTAAGTCATGGATCTGAGGATCTAAAGAAAAAATTATAAGAAATTTCAGGGAAATGAAAGACTTTAGAAAACTGAGAACAGGTGTACTTGAAGAGGGAATGGGTGGGTGGATAAATGGGAATAGAGGAGGGAGAAGTGGAGAATCAGTTGTTTCAAAGTTGTTGTCTTGTAAACCCTACACACACACACACACACACACACACACACACATACCCTTCAGATGAACAAACAGCATCACAGCCAAGAACTCAAGAGTCCAAGAATATTATTAGAAAAATCCTAAAATTCTGCTGGGCTAAGAGGTAACGTTACCAGATGTGGACTTCAGCTGCCCTTGGATGTCCATTTACCTTCAATGCCCCTCTCACTGCGCCCAAGAAAGATGATGAATTAAAAAGAGACACGAATTTTTGCAAGAGAATCAGAGGAAAGATAAACCAGAGTCTAGTGAAATTGCATACCTAGAAGGAGTTAGTTAAAATAAGGAAGAAATGCTAAGGAAAGCAAACTTTTCTAAATGTACCTTTTATTTAGCTTCAATTTTGACCCACATAAATATTTTACTGTACAAAAATATTTTACCATGGAAAAATCAAATCAAATCATCAAACATGGGATAAAGACCCTAAGATGGAATATAAACAGAAACAAATGAACCAATTTATATATGAAATTAAAAAGGTATCTATGGAGAAGGGGAAAAAATCAATCCAAATAATAATATTTTTGCAGAGCATCAAGGGCTATATTCAAAGTATAAAGTAGACCACTGTTATACTTCTCCACTGTCAATTTCTACATTCCCTTTCTATGGAAAAATTGGTGATGACATCTCCAAGCTTCTTCCTACTGAAAAAAGGTGAAGTTGGAGAAAGTAACCCAAAGTTCTTGCAGGAATCCCAGCAATTTTGGGCCATGGTATTTGGGCTGTACCTCCTCCATGGGACATATTATAACTAAAATAATAACTATAAAGAATTTTGAACATTGTTTAACAGTATTGTTTTTATTCTCAGGATCAGAATGGCTCTTACTAGGTTCATATAAGTTTATAATTGTTATATTCTACACATGAATTATTCCTTTTAATCTTTAGTGGTAAAATTTGTCTTGAAGTCAATTTTATCTGATCTTAAAATAGCAATTCTAGTATTTCTTATGCTTATTAAATATATACATAGTATATATTTAAAACTATCTGTGTCTTGGTAAAGTGTGTCATTTGAAGGCAATATATAGCAAAGACTTTATTATCTGCTCTACCAATCCTTGCCTTTTAATTGAAGGATTTAGACCATCAGCATTTAATATAATTATTCATACTGTTAGATATGGTTCTGCCGTTTTATTATTTGATTTTTATTTGTTGCTTCTATTTCACTTCCTCTATGACCTCTTTTCAGTATTTTATTTAAATAATTTTTTGTATTTTTTGTATAAAATAATTGTTTAAATTTATCATTGGTATTTTGGCCAAATGTCTCTGTATTAGTGGATGCTGTGGATACTATTTCACACACACACACAAACACATACATGGACACACACATTCAAGTGAAATATAAAAGCTTTGCCACTATATAAACTTCTTTACTATTCCTCAACTGATCTATATGTTATAATTGTCATTTGTATTATATCTCACACATTGAAAACTCTACCAGATAATGTTATAATTTTTACTTTTAATGGTCATGTGTTTTAGAATACTTACAGAGAAAAAAAAAA
>PVHX01016209.1:0-44035 GCA_004024805.1 Geosciurus inauris
TGTCCATCTACGACTAAAAAATATTTAATAAAAAACAAGAGAGGAAGCGGCTCATATCTTGATGAAGTAAAGGTCAAAAAGTGTGGGAAGTCTGCTCTGCAGAGTGTTGGAAGCTGCCACATATCCTGAAGTAATTACCCCCTAAACCCCTCTTACATACAGATTATTACTTAAAAAAACCAAATTATGGGATATCTACATACAACAACTCAGAATGATCACATTTATGGGAATAAGATGATTAAACATTTCCTTCTAGCATCACTTATTTCTCACATCTTCTGGGTCCCAGTAAACGCTGAGCAGAGTTCTGGAAGGAGTATTCACACAGCCATAAAGCTATACTAGTTTTTGCACATACTTACTGTCTATCTGCCTGACTTTGTTAAAACAAAATGGTATTTTATGGGGTGTATCCTCCCATGTAAGAGAAGCCTTGTCCTGATGCAAGGAGACTCAGGATATCCTGGGCTCTGGACCTGTATCCAGTGTTGGGAAGAATATTTCTTCCTATAACATGATTTTCATAAAAATACAGGTGGTTTTATTCTCAAGTCTCAGCTTAAATACTAAGTCTAACAGATATTGATTCTTTTTCATCAATAAAGATGTTTAAAGGTATAAAATAGACATCTAAGCATATAGAGTTCCTTAATATTTCAACTACGCTGAAATTCTTTGCTTCCCAAAGAAGTGTTATAAGGCAGAGTAGACATTTAAAAAGAAGAAATGCTCCAAGTTTTAGGCCCAGATGTCCTCAGGGAAGAATTCAAGGAGGAGGATCTTTTCTATGATTTGAGATAATGATGAGGATCCTTAGGTCTGTTCCAAGGATCACCTCTTCCAGAGACTCCACTAAATAAGCTCTACATTAAATGTCAACTGCATGCGAAGCAGGATATGAATGCTTGGAAACTGTAAAGGATGACGCTCTTTAATTGTAACTTCAAGGAGTTGACAGTAAAATTGAGGACAAAAATTGAATCATGATTGCTCTAGTTTGGATGTTTGTCTCTCAAAGGTTCACGTCCTGGAAGCTTGGACCCCACTGTGGTGATACGAGAGGTGATGAAACCTTTAAGAGGTGGGGCCAGTGGAAGGTGATGTGGCCCTTGGGGACACTATCCTTGGAAGGGATTACTGTAGATATCAAGAATGGGTTGTTATTAAAAGAGTAAGACCAGCCCCTCCCCAGTCTCTGGCTTCCTGTCTAGCCATATGATCTCCCCCAAGTGTTCCCAGGCCATTGTGATGCCATCTGCAGTGACACTTGCACCAGAGCCTCGCAGAAGCCAGTGCCATACTTGTGGACCTCCAGAACTGTAAGCTAAATCAATCTTTTTTCTTTACATACTACCAAGCCTCAGGTGTTTTGTTATAAAAATGAAAAATGGATTGATATGATAATCAAACTGTCAATCAAGCTAAATAAAACAAAACATTTTAATAACAGATCTAAATGAAAAATGGCAGCTTTCACAGACTTTCCATGGTTAATTGCCAAATCAGTTCTACAAGCAGAAAGTGCTTAGACCTTGGAGAGAGCATGGTTGAGAAGGTATCTTTGGACAAACAGAATGTAGGCAACATGAATTCACCTGGTTCCTCACAGACTGGGTCAGGCAAGGTTGAGCTTAGTTTCACTTTAGATGGGACACTTTCCTTTCGCTCTGAATGGTTTTTCAGAAGAAAACAGAAATCATGAACTCAGCCCTTTGAGTTCATGTGAGGAATAGATGTGAGCTAAGACAATTTTGGGTACAGTCTATCACACAAATTAACATTTATGATTCTAGACATGACTTTTATGTATTGATATGCCTTTTACTTCATTGCCTATTTCCCCTAGTCAAAGGTAAATTCCTTAAGGGTATGGATTTAGCATTGTTCCACCTTTGGATCCACAGTGTCTATATCTGATACACTTGTGCCTAGTGCACACATTTTGAATGAAAGAAAATCAATGAATAGTTAATACTCAAAAAGTAGAGCACATCATCTTATTGTTCAACCATGCATTTTTCATGTTTCTTTTTATCTCTCTCCACCATCTTCAACCTTTGGATCAACAAAAAAATTTTGCAATCAACCAGATAAGTGCCAGATAAGTGAGATCACTTGGGGTTTTAAAGTTCTTCCTGTGAGTTATGACTATTGGAACTAGGTTTTATTTGCCTTGAGAAAAGTAGGAAAGCAGGGGAAGCTTGTCTTTCCCCAGCTTCCTCTTCCATCTACCCCTCCCTGTCAGCTCCCGGTCATGCCTGTGCCCTCTGTAGCCCTCTTGCTCATCAATATCTAAAAATAAAAAGCACAAATTGTAAGTGTGGCGGGGACAAATGTTTTTTCCATGTAGCCTTTCTAACTGCCATAGAGAGAGTGTTGGAATGTGACTGTTCCTTTCTCTCATCCACCTCAATGCCCCAATTTTAAGCCTAGGCATGTGAATTAGCCACAGCATGCCAAACGAAGCATGACTGTTAGATTGTTTTCCATGGTACCAGGTCAAGGGGCCACAGGTTTCTACTGTGAAATCACTTGGCTTTATGCAAAAGTATCTACCACTGCCACCAGAGACAGGCTTATTTTGATCTAATTTTCTGTCCCATTACAATGTTTGCAAGCTAAACTAAATTTGGTTTGTTTTAAGTACACAGACCAGGGTTTACACCAACCCTGGGAGGGAGGGAGTCAACAATCAGCATTTTATCAGCTCATCTTGGTGTGTGACCAGCTAAAGAATCTCACTAAAATCGTATTGGCAGGAAATGGACTCATTTATAGCTCCCCACTGGGTAGTGTGTTTGTTACTGATGCGTAGGGGAGGTAAAGTGAGTCACAAATGTCAACTCTGGTTCAAGTGAGCATCCTCCCAGACTTCAGATTGCTGATACCTCATTGCATTCTCCATGAGTTGCAGAGGCCCTGGATCCACACACACTTGAACTTCTCAGAGCAATTTCTGTCCCCAGACCTGCAAAACACTTCATTGCTTAAGAAAAGCCAGAATCACTGAATGTTTTCCTTTCTTCTGACTTATAATGCACGTCATCAACCACGTCAAGGAAAAGAACAATGTGCAAAATATTGTCTGGGGTTTCTCACTCCTTCAAAGCTATTTTCATAGTGAGTGCTCAGTTTCAAAAATGGTTTCATTGGAAGATTTTGATGTCCTTGTGTGAGATTATCCAGGTCTTCAAATAAAAAAAAAAATTGAACATCTCAGGAACATATTGTGGGGAGGTGGGTTAAAAAACCTAGGTATTTTTTTGTTGTTTGTGTGAAAAAAAGTATAGACTATGTAAGAGTCTTTTTGGACTTTCTAGAAATTTCTTATAATGTATATAAATTATTCAGGATCCTAGCAGAACAGAATTCCACCCCAGAATTCCAAGACAGGTGGGCAGAGGTGTGGGCAGGTTGCAGGAATAAAAAAAGGGATGTTGAGATGCCCTGCAGCAGTGAGAAGAATTACCACACTTGGTCTAAAGGACAAGTGGAGCACAGTGCCACTTGAATCGAGCAAAACTTAGAGGAGGCTACAGTCACTGCCAAAGACCCACCCAAAGAAAGGAGGACCCACAAAGAAATATCCTGATTACTCTGTCCTTCAAACCTCTGATCTCCTGCTGTGGCTCGTTGGCAAAACTCAACAGGAAGCCAATGCCGCATGGGTCTCAGTGGTATACAACACAGGGGCTAACCTCCCCTGGACAGAGAACAGGGTAGAGAAGGGCAGAGTACTAACCAGAATAGCAGTGTTTATATATGTATCTTTATTTTATTTTTTCCATATTTAATTTATTTTTTCTATTTAGGCTTACATGATATCAGAGTGTAATTTGATTTATTGTGCACAGATGGAAGATAACACTTCATTGCTCTGGTTGTAAGTGACATAGAATCACAACACACACGCAGTCATACATAAAGCTAGGGCTATGATGGCCATCATACTCCACCACCTTTACTGTCCCCATGCCCCCTCCCCCCTCACACCCCTGTGAATAGAGTTCCTCCATTGTTCCCATGTCCTTCCCCATATTATGGATCAGCATCCACTTATCAATAAGTACATTCAACATTTGGTTTTCTGAGATTGGCTTACTTCACTTAGCATGATATTCTCCAACTCCATCCATTTACCTGCAAATGCCATAATTTTATTCTCTCTTATTGCTAAGTAATATTCCATTGTGTATATATGCAACACTTTCTTTATCCATTCATCTATTGAAGGGCATCTAGGTTGGTTCCACAGTTTAGCTATTGTGAATTGAGCTGCTATAAAAATTGAAGTGGCTGCGTCACTGTAGTATGCTGTTTTTAAGACTTCTGGATATAGACCAAAGAGCAGAATAGCTGGGTCAAATGGTGGTTCCATTCCAACCTTTCTAAGGAATCTCCATACTGCTTTCCAGATTGGTTGTACCAATTTGCAGTTCCACCAGCAACCCCACAACCTCGCCAACACTTATTGTTGTTTGTATTGTTGATAATTGCCATTCTGACTGGTGTGAGATGAAATCTTAGGGTAGTATCTTTATTTTATTTATTTTTATGTGGTTCTCAGGACAGAACCCAGTGCCTCACACATGCTAGGCAAGTGCTCTACCAATGAGTCACAACCCCAGCCCTCAATGTTCTTTATATGTAATGATTTTGCTCATTTACCTTTTCTAGCCAGTATTTATGATATATTGGCAGACATTTACCCAGTCTCTCTGTCCTGACCTCTTTTGTAAGTCTGTACTCTGTACCTGTATTCTGGGCCCTGAACAGAATTTATCTCTGTGAAATGCTGAAACTCTTCTTTATTGGAATTAACTCTGATCTCCATATTAAGCAAATAAAACTTAAAATTATGAAAAATGGAAGGTACTCCTCACCCTTTATGAATTCATATATTCCCTTGACTTGGCACAGTTTCATTCATACAAGGATATTAAAACATTTTACTTTCATTATCTTGTAGATCTTTACCATATCTCTGTTGGGTAGGCATCCTGGGATAGTACCTAGTACAGTAATACACGAAAATAGACGCTTAATAAATGTTTGTCGATGGGATGATCATCATCAAATGCCTATTGTGCAGATAGGGGAGCTCATGCTGAAAAGTTAAGCAGTTTAGGCAATATCTCATGGTGTGCTAATAGGAATAAAAGCCAAGTCAGAAGGCTTACCCTGAATATCCTGCCTCCAAACAGAGATTTTGCTAAGCAGGGCAAGAATTTGAATAAGAGTTTCTTTTTTTCTTGTACTTTGACCCACTCTTGAGAGCAGTTGAGATATTCAGGTCATGGTTTTTCAACTGACCTGTTTCCTAGATTGCCAGAAAAATTAAATGTTATAAGCAGGATTAAAATGGTGATTTGAATACTTAGAGCAACTGAACTGAACTGTAATGGTTTCTCATTTCTGGGAAGGGAAAAAAAGAAAAATGAAGAAGAGATTAAATCTAACATACCCCGTTATAGCAACTCTTCCATAGCAATGAAACTAGAGGACAAGGAGACTTGGAAAATGAAATGTACATTATTTTAAGATCACTGTGGATATTATAAATCCATTTTCAAAAAAACCCTCCAAAACTATCTACCTAAGTTCTAAATGATAGTTTTTCTTGGATGTCTCTGTTTTACCAAATATCATAGAGGATTCAAATAGAGAAGAAGAATCCATGGGGCTCAGTTCTTTTCAAAACCATATTGAAAAAAAAATAGCCAAATCAAAACCATATTGATTTCAAATCAGTGATAACCAATTTCTAAATAACATAAGTTCTCAGTTGAGCATTTTCCTTAGATTCCTTCCCTTTTTCCTTATAACCATACTTACCATGGAATCTCACTTTCTACATAGTAAATATTCCTCTCTCTTGAATGTGAATTCTCCCAGCTCCCCGTCGCCTAGTCCAGGTTACTATTCATCATTTCTCCTCTGGACCTTATGGACCAGATTATTACTTGGCCTCTTTCCATCCACATTCCCAACTCAACCCTCTCCACACTGCATTCATCATCATTGTTGAAAAACACAAATATGTTCAAGTCAATAGCTGGCTGAAGATGCTTAGGAGGTTCCCCATTGCTTTGTAATCCATAGTCTTAATATCATCTCTTTGTGCTTAACTTTTTAGCTCCCCTCTCACTGTTCTTTATCTTATACTCCCCTCTGTCAGAAAAATAAAGTCCAAATTCAAGGTCCATCATGTGCTGAGTAGGGCCTGTCTCTTCAGCTCCATCTGCCTCCACTCTCTTTTTTTGCCATCTATATCCAGGAATACATTTGCCTATCAATGCTTTACCTCTTAAGATTCAGTTCTAGTGATACTTCTCTTGACACTACCAGTGACACCACCCTTTTCACCCTAGCCCATTACACATACCTAAGGTATTGCATGGACTCTTTGTATAGAGTTCACGGTTTATATATCTGTCTCCTCAATGGAGTATAAGATAAAAATCTTCAACCTGCTGAGGATCATGCTTCCTTATCCAAAATAAGTACTTCTCTTACATCTGGGAAAAGAAGGTTCCAGGCTTTGGAGACCTCATTCTGGCTATCCTTCAGTAGTGTCCTTTCACACGAAGTAAGAAGTCCATGGGGCCAAGGAAAGGTACCTACCAGATCCCGTGCCTTCCCAGATCCCATGTTCCTTACTTCTAGCATTTGCTCTGCTTATTCCAGAATTCCCTGTTCCAATAGTCTGACTCTCTGTTCTGGGCCTGCATAGTTCTTGTCCCTAGATGTGTCCTTCAGAGAAGGGCCCAAGTAGGTGATGTACTTACTCCTAGGCCCAAGAGATTGCCTTGCTTGGCTATTTGCAGAGGCTCATGGACAGAACTGGTATATTGGACTCCACAAGTGCACCCACGAAGTGCCTCGAGATATAGGTCAGAGTTGACTAGGAAGGGAACGAAGGTAGGCTGAGAGCTGAGTACTGGGACATGAAGGATTTGTAGAACCCTGAAGATGAACCTGATCTTCTGGGTAGTAATGAAGGTATATTTATTATGGTGGGCAGATGGAACATATTTTGTCATTTCAACTTTGAAGTATTTATGTCATGTAAGCTTCTGTTTGTACTCTAGTTTGTACTTTTACAAATGTTAGGGGCTGGTGTCATCTAACATAGTGAGTCATGTAGGTGATGCTTGATGCATGGTTAAGGATAGGGTCAAGACAAAGTGGGGGATCACTGAGAAATAACTCTGTGGTACTAGAATGATAGAAAATGATAGACAATATTAATTAAAATTAAATTGCCAAACTAGTTAATGTACTTTCTAAAAATCCATATATTCAAAGAATCAAAGTTAAACATATTTGCTAGGAAGATGTTATTTACTAAATAAATGATAGATTTCTTTAAAGGCTTATTTGAATATTTCCAAAACACAACACTACTCAACAAAACACCCCATAGATAAGACCAAAGTCAAACAAAATATGAATCAGACAGCAACATAATTGTGGGGGTTACATTCCATCCAGAGAGGAAGAATTAATAAAAACTAACAACACAATTTCTTGGAACCATCAAGTCAGGTCTCTGCCATTTCAAATGACCTCTTGATTCTTCCTAGTCAGATAAAATCATTACTACGAGGAAGAGGAACATTTATCTTCCAGATGGAACCTTCAAAATTAAGGTCCTGCTTGCCATAAATATGATTCCAATGAGCATGGGTGCTTAACTTTTTCTCAGGTGTTAAGAATCAATGGCTCAGCATGTTGAGGAAACAAGAATTCTTATCTCTTATCTCTTTTCCAAAGATAATACTTTTATTGTCACATAAATCTGAGTTGCAAATAAATGCAAAAAGTACCTCAGGCTACAATATGTGTAAGTATATGCTTATACAGTATATGTGCATATGGAAATATAGACACAAAGAAACATATCAAAAGAGATAGAGGCAGACAGGTAGATAACTATTTACCTGGGATGTCAACTGAGAATAATCTTTTAAGTGACTTGTATGTACTCAGTGTTTGCCATATTATGCAAAGCATAGGGGATAAAATGACAAGATATGTGGGCACACTATGTTGGCATGGGTGATGAGGTGTGGGGGACGGCTCAGAATTCCAACTGCCTGTCATGAACAGACATGACGATTGGCTGTTATTTTAGAGTTTTTCATCTAATTCTCACCAAACCAGTACATGTAGGTATTAACTCCATTTTCTAGATAAGGAAACTGAGGTGTGTAAGAACAGTCCAATGAAAGGCCTATCCTGCTGAGCAGCTGCCAGGAGAACCATTTAAAGGGATTTAAAACATTTTGAAATTAATCAGGAATATGATGTCTGTTGATTCAGAATCCTTTTATTGAATGGTTTTCTCATAACTGGAAAAGTGTAAATTGGTACCACTTCTGCTTAGCACATGTATTGATCCCTCATTTGAATTCAATCATACAACAGGAAAAATTTATATATATTTTTTAACAATTTCCTCATCGCCTCCTATGGAAGATGGAATCTGATACTGGGTCTAGGTTCTTGTGGAGTTTAACAAAATTATTATTCTTGGTGAAATGATCTTTGATAAAATCAAAGACTTTAGAAGGAGGTTACAAATTTAGAGACAGAAGTTAATACAATGTTAACATTGTTAAGTTGCCATGCCAAGAAAAGGAGAGAGACTTCAGGAGGTATGAAAGACCTGAGAACAGGGTTTCTGAGTCAGAAGTCTGAGCCCTGAAAGGAAAAGAAAAGAGAGAGAAGAGCCTTGGGTGAGGATAGAGCTGATGGGGTATTCTTGAGAACCATGCTGTGCCATCCACAGTGTGGCTTCCTCCTCAGACTCCTCCGCACAGTCTCTGATAAAGTCTATGTGGGTCGTTAATGCTTTGGCCTTGAAGGATGGAGTCATAGGACAGGGAGATGGGCATACCATTTAAAACAAAGAAATGTTGAATTTTTATTATTAAAAAGTCAGTTTCACTGTACCTCTATTATGTAAAGGTAAATATTTAAAGGCTGTGAAGTCTTGGTCAGGTCTTATCTATTTTTTTTTTTGGTACCAGGGATTGAACTCAGGGGAACTTGACCACTGAGCAACATCTCCAGTCCTGTTTTGTGTTTTATTTAGAAACAGGGTCTCACTGAGTTGCTTAGTGCCTCACCATTGCTGGGCTGGCTTTGAACTCGTGATTCTCCTGTGTCAGCCTCCCAAAGTGCTGGGATTGCAGGAATGCACCACCATGCCAGCAGGCCTTACTTTGAGTGAAATAACCAAGTTAGGCAGGTGGCCATCAGCAGGGAGTCACACACAGACCCCGGTTTCTTTCACCACATATCACCTCCTGTGAGGGAGCAATTCTGAACCTGGAGAAGGAAAACTTAGTTTTGAGTCTCAGTTCTGCCTCTCACTCAGGCTTACCTTAATATACCTGAGCTTAAATTAGCCTTTCTGGGTCTGCTTAGCCCAACTGTGAATTGTGAATAATCAAACCTTTTCTGTCTACTTTGTAGGTCACTTTGGAAGACAAAATGAGAGAATATTTTGTAGAGTATACAGAATGTGAAATGATTGGACCAGATAATCCTACAGAAATATCCAGATAATCATGAATATTTTGTCCTGAACGAGAAGTCCCAGGTTCAACACAAATTGATGTTACCAAAGAATATTAGTTATTTTATTAAGCAGATAATGGCATTAATAATGCCAAAATGATCAAAATGCAAAGCAAAACAACAAACAGAACCCCTGCAATATCCTAAACAAACAATCAAACAAAACAACAAATGAAATTATCTAAGAGATTAGGCCTCTTGTTTTGACCGCTAGCACTGAAGTTTAGTCGTGTGACTTGTTCAATCATTTAGTATTTTTTTGTGATTCAATTTGATTCTTGGGACTAGAGTGGGAAGAAAAAAAGAGATTCAATGAAGTGTGTAGCTAGAAGTTCATGAGGTGGTACCCTTTCTCCCAACAATGCTGAGCGTTTTGGAAGTCATTTTGAACAAGTTGAATGTCAAGCATTATAGTGAATGGTTTCTTGCAAGTGTTAGGCAAGAAGGATTGAGTCTGGTGTTCTGAGCTGGTGACAAGAGCTTCTCAGTCTTATTGCTCCCATCCTGGCACCTGCAGATCCAATGTAATCTCTCTCAACCTTGATACCCAGGGCATAATCTTTTTCTTTGCATTTTTAAGTTTGTCCAGGTATACAAAATACAGTCCTAATCTAGCTTTTATTCCCCCAGATAGAGGGGAACAGTTATTTTCCACTCCAGTCACTGTTTTTAGACACATGAGCCTAGTGAGTCAAACTAATAACTAGGCTAACATCTCTTTTTCATGAGCAATCAATAAAATAAAGGCAATGATACAGTAGGAATTGTGGAGAAATTTCATAAAACATCATAGGTTTTTAAAGTTATTATCTTAGAGATCCTTGTCCTTTAATCCTAGGAGACATTAGTGCTAGGAAAATCTACATATTATGACTTCCCTTGGCATATATTCCTAAAATCAACAATTTCAAATTTTGGAAAAATCATGCATGCCTTAATGTAGGGAAGATGAATGAATCAGCTCGTGGTCTTGCTCCTGGGGATTGTGTTTGTCCTAAGAAATGATTTGCATTGCACCATCTTCAGTTTCCACTAAGTTTATATTGGAAAATTCAACTTCCACGCCCAACATATTTTGTGACTTTTTCACTCACCTCCTAATTGAGACAAGGCTGAGCAATTGTCTATTTGGAGGGCTTTAGGGACTAGAGGATAATTGTCATCAACCTGTTTCCAAAGCAGTGCAGTGAGGACACCAGGGCCAACACTTGCCTGGGCGAGCATGCTGTGAGACAGCAAACAGCATCTTCCTTCTCTCGCATCTCCCATGGGGCTGGTACAGTGCCAGAGAATGTAAGATGTCACTAAGTGCTGAATTGGATTGAATCAGGATTGTCAAAGGAGGTGAGATACAAGAGATAAGTCAAAGCAACAAACAAGAAGCCAGGCATTGCAGAAAAAAGGAAGACAGAAAACAAATCACTCCAGATGCATAAAGGAAACCATTGGAAGTCCATCCTATTGACTTTATTTGGGCAAGCTCTCCTGCTCCTTTCTTTACTTGGTTCTGTTGGCTTTAATCAACTATTAAACTCTAACTTATCCTTTAAGCCCTACATCAAGATCATCTCCCCTGGGAAGTCTTTCTCAATCTCTGTAGTCACAGTGCTTCTTTCCTGATGGAGTTTGAACCCACCTAGCACTTTGTCCTTAACTTTAATTCAGGACTTATCTCATTATCAGTTTATGGTTTGTTTACATATCTGTCTCTTCCCTCCTCCTTCTCCTCTCCAGACCCAGACTATAATTTTCTTGAATATCTAACATTGCCTTTCTTGTTATCTTACCCATTAGCTGTATAACCAGTCCCGAACCCAGTCCCTGGCCCACAGGAAGTGCTTGATAAAATTTTACTGAACTATGCCCAGAGTAGCTTCTGCTTGCAGGTTCTATTAGATATATCAAAATGCAAAAAAGAACTTCTTGAATGCCCATTTGAACTCTAGGAAAGCTGCAGCTATTTCTTAACAGGCTGTAACTGAATATCATTCTTACCTATGTGTGTAAGCCTTGACTGAATGCACTTAATGGTCAGATCCCTCTGGAACAAACAAAATCAACAGGCATACATGATAGGAAATTACTTTCAAAAGACTCAGTGCTCTTGCTTCACATCAGGATGTGTGGGGTGATTACTCTCTGTACTGCTTTCTCAAAGGCCTGGTGTGATCTGGCTTTAAAATATCCACCACTGAGAGCGTCCCATGAACACTCAGGCTGTCTCCTGAATTAGCAAACTTCTAGGGATCTCTTATACAAATAAATAGATTGTGATACTGAACTAGGGCTAGGCTTTTTGGGGATTTCTTTGTGTGCAGCTTAACTGAAACATAGCTGGACTTGGAACATGTTTATACAAACTAACTAATCCTACTAGATCATCATGACCTGCAATTACCCTGTTATTCCCAGCCTGTGCGCGCCTTGTGCCAAATGAAGCCGTAGTTTCATAATGAGAAAGACTTTCCATTAAAGAGACAGGTAAGACCCCTGCTTTGTTTTCCTGTCACTCAAGTATTCCATGCTTCCCCACATCTAGCATTACCACTATCCACAGTAAAGAAAAAGTTGAAGAGTACCAACCCCCAAAGGGCTATTGTACTGGATATGAAAGAAAGTTTCTCCTTGTCACCAGTTGGATCAGACTTAGAAACTGAGTTGGAGGCTCACTTGAAATTTTGGTGGTTGTTATGGTTTGAATATTAAATGTCCTCCAAAGGCCCATGTGTTGAAGGCTTGGTCCCCAGCTGATGGCACCATTGGGAAGTCGCTGAACCTTTAGGAGGTGGGGCCTGGTGGAAGGGATTTAGATCCTTGGGGGCATGCCCTTTCCCCAGCCCACCTCTCTCTTTTTTTTGATTCTTGGCCATGATGAGGTGAGCAGTTTTTCCCACCAGGTGTTCCCCACCATGATATACTGCCTCACTATAGGCCCATAGACAACAGGGTCAAACAATCATGGACTGGGACCTCTAAAACCATGAGCCAAAATAAACCTTTTGTTCTTATAAGTTGGTTTCCTTAGGTGTTTTGTCACAGTGACAGAAAATTGTCACAGCAGCCCGGTTATTTAAATAGGACCTGGTGGTCTAAGGGGTTGCACTCCACTCACGATAACTCTTGTTACTAAATAATGAACTAGGTTCTAATGAAGTGATAGTCCAAGAGACTTGCAAGGTCACACTTTGAGCTCACAGAATATCCTAAGATACCCTGCATTTGGAATCTGACAGAATCCCAACTATGTTTTCCTCAAACATCTCTTATAATTTTTAAACAGCCTGAGGATTCTGGGGTGATAATCCATGTGTTTTTGATTCATTTACACTCGTAGCATTAAAATCTTATATTATAAGAACTAGCTGATGTTCAAGAAACCAGTTAAACTTTTAAACAATCTTTGTAAAGTCTTTCTTCTTAACAACAGGAAGATATGTTTGCCAAAATAAAATGAACTCAAACACTCAAAAATCTGGGATTGATTCAAATCTAACTTGGGAGGCTTAAAAAGCTATAAATTTGGTGAGTGAAATAAGTTTAGTTTCCATATACTACATACCCATATGCCATGCTGATACTTGGTGTGCTCATACTTATTTCACACGTGCTGATGTGTAATGTTAACATTTGGAAGGTCAGAGCCAGTTGGCAGGCAGGGTTGGACCTGGGTGCTAATGAGGTCAAGATTCCAGGTTGGATCTTCTTGGGTATGGTAAGCCACTTCTCTTAAATCAACCACTTGCCATTAATGAGCTCAGTGGCCTTGGGCTACTTTCATTCAGCCAATCTAACGAGCTTATTGAGGCCTGCAAAGCACTGGAACTATGCTCAACATTCAAGCCATAGTGAGGGCTATGGCATGGTCCCTGTACTAAAGGGGCTTGCAGTACACTAAGAGAAAGAAACAAGTAAATTTTCAAGGACAGCAGTGAAATACTGAAAAGGGGTAGGATTTTATTCCTTGGGGATCAAGGAAAGATACATGGAATAGATTTTTTTCTTCATCTTTGAAGCCTTAGTACAAGTATTTCTTTCTTTTGTGAAGATCTCCCAGACAAACATAGCTCTTCCTTTCTCTGTGGGAATAGACTTCCACTGAGGGCAATCAAGAAAAGTTGTCAAATAAATGCTAGAGGTTGTGTAGGATTATAGACAGGGTTTGAAGAGGAGAAGAGCTTACCAGAGAAAGGAATGAGGAAAAGAGAACTAAAAAGAAGGGCCAATGGAGGGAAGAGGCTGGAGAGATAGAAAAATCTCAACATATCTCTTGAAGATTTTAAACCCCCTGCAGAAAAGATTGGAATCTATTTGGTAGCCTGTGTGGGGTTATTGAGGGTTTTAAGAAGAACTAGACTTTGGTTTTAGCAGGACCAAAAATTTGGTAGGCTGCTTGCATGGGAAAGAAATGAGCCCAGGAGCAATGGGACCAATAGGAAACTTACTGCGACTCTTTAGGCAGAAGCCAAAAATGACTGGAACTCAAGCAGCTGTTGGGAGAATGGGGAGGACTGGGAGCATCCAAAGTATGGCAAGAAGACAAAGTCAGTGAGAGCTGAAGAACAATCGGCTGCAAGGTAGGAAGGAACACTGTTTCTTCTTTGGAGACTGGGGATCTAAGTAGATGGTGGTGAAAGGAGACGAGGTAGATGGTGGTGTCACCAGTCAGCAGAGCATTAGGGGAGAAAATCTAGGATTGAGTTGGGGGAAATGTTAGAAGTTCAACTTTAGTTTTATATGGCTATTTGTAGAGAAAATGAGATATTGATATTAGATGAGCTAGTGTTACAGCTAGAGATAGGATGGAGATGAAGACAGGGATAGGGATAGAGATGGGGACAGGGATGGGGTATATCCAGATAAAGCAGAAAGAGTGAGAAGGGAATAGCAGTGAAGAGGAAAATACTCACGGCTCCCACCATATGAGAAATGGATAGAGAAAGTTGATTCAACAAGAGTTCTGAGAAAGGATGTTCGGAGAGGTAGAAGGTAAGCCTACCAGCCAGGTTGCCTAAATAGGACCTGTAGACTAAGGTGGTTCACTCCACTCATGCTAACTCTTGTTACTAAATAATTCACTAGATGCTAATGAAATGATAGTCTAAGAGACTTGCAAGGTCACACTTTGAGCTCACAGAATACCTTAAAATACCCTGCATTTGGAATCTGACAGAACCCTAACTATGTTTTCCTCAAATATCTCTTGTAATTTTTTAAACAGCCTAAGAATTCTAAGTGATATTAATCCATGGGAAGACAAAGGAAGGAAAGGGAGTGGACAGCCATGTCAGTTACCCTGGAAAGATGAAGAAATGATTGCCCATTGAATTTGGTGGGTAATCATTTAAGTTTGCTTTTTTTTGTCACTGTGACCAACATGTCTGACAAGAACAATTCAGAGGTGGCAAAGTTTATTTGGGGCTCATTGTTTTGGAGGTCTCAGTCCATAGTCAGCTGACTCCATTGCTCTGGGCCTGAGGTGAGGCCATACATCATGGAGGAAGGGCCCAGCAGAAGAAAACTGCTTCCCTCATGGCAAGGTGAAGAAGGAGAGAGAGAGAGAGAGAGAGAGGGAGAGGGAGAGGGAGAAGGAGAGGGAGAGGGAGAGGGAGAGCGCGAGCACGCTCAGGGAAGGGGCCACAGAGAAGATGGACTCTTTTCCAGGGTACGCCCCCAGTGACTGGCCTCCTCCAGCCACACCCCACTATCCTACAGTTACCACTCAGTCACTCAAGCCAGGAGGGACTGATTAGGTTATAGCTCTCACGATTCACTCACTTTATGTCTGAACTCTGCCTTAACACAGGAGCTTTGTGGGGAGACACTCCACATCCAAGCCATAACAATCATCAATGACTTTGCTGAGAGAAAAAACAGGTGACAAAAGCAAAGACCTGTGTTCAGGGCAAGGAGAGAATAGTTGAGAGGAAGGAGCTGGGCCTGTCATTGAGAGAGAAGCTGGAGGATACAAGAAACGGAGTGTGAGGTAAACCCAGGCAAAGCTCAGAAAGTTTCCCCTTATCTAGAGTGGGCAAGATTTAGAGATGCTTATAGCAGAGGGCAAGAAGCCCCTTGAGGAGAGAAGAGCAAATATAATGTCCCCAGAGGGACAGAGCAGCCACAGGGAGGAGCCAGCTTAAACAGGACACCCATGAGACATTTTCTCAGCTTTTGGAGTAGGTTTGTGGCATTTTCATGCTCTAACATTTTATTATATCATTCTCCTTAAATGCCCCCTTTTCCCACTTGAAAGCATCCTCAAGCTTTGTTTTTAGATATGAAGACAACACATGTGGAATGATGAAGAATTAGGGGGATGACTGTGATGCAGTGAAGACTCTGGGGCATGGGGATCCGAGTGGAGTCCCAGCTCCACCATGCTCCATTCTCTGGCCTCTCTGAGTCTCATTTCTTTATCCAACCTACCAGATAGGGTTCCTGAAGGGTCAAATGAGATAAGGTCTGAAACCTGTAACAAGTGCAAGACAATATTAGCAGTTGTGTTCAGGTTCCTGGCATGAAGTTGGTCTTCTGTTTTAATGCCAGGGCCCTTTGTTTTAAAAGAGTTAACATATTGACATAAAGCCCTGGAATGATGCTTGGCACAGTTAAGTGCAGGATGAAAGTTAACACTTGCCAAGCCTCCTCTCCACACATTCTCTTTTCCACTGTGCCTCAAAAGCCATCAGACACTTGTCATGGTGTCCATTTTTTACCCTCTGTCACCCTGCCTGGGATGAACCACTTTGATGTGGTGTCACATTTCCTGAGACCCACCCCTTCTTAGATGCTATTGCAGTGAAACTCATGTGTTCCGCTAATTCTCACTAGAGAGATGATGAATGATAATTCAGATGATTAATTCTCCCCCAGATATTTGCAGTTTAGCATGACAGAAATCTTTAGTCAAAGATGAGCCCTCTAATGGTAGAGTATCAGGTCATATGTTAAGCATTACACTGCAAATTAAATGGAATTTGAGCTTGGTATAGTTGGGATGACCTACATTTTCCATTGTAGATGGGAAATCAGTTCTGAATGTTTCTTAGGAGAGTCCTATGTTAGAGTTTTCATTATTCATATTTATACTTCCTGTTTGTTTACACCACAGCCCTTCTTGAAAAAGACTGAATCAGTTTACAGTAAGGTACATATGTATAAAGAGTTTAATAAAACCAAAACAGAAAATCAAGAGTATGGAAAGGAAATATATAAAAATGTTTCAATACAGGAACATAAAAAGCCATCCTAACATTTATATGGAACCACCAAAGAATGCAAATAGCCACAGAAATCTTGAGAAAGAACAACACAAATCTGACTTCTTGATTTCAAACTATACTTTAAAGCCATAGTATTTAAAGTAGTATGGTACTGTCACAAAAACAGTCATATAGGCTGATGAAATAGAAGGTCTGGAAATAAACCCATAAATATATGATCAAACCAACTGATCTTTATCAAGGTTGCTGAGAACACATAATGAGGAGAGGATTGTTTCTTCAGTGAATAGTATTGGAAAAACTGTGCATCCACATGCAAAAGTAATTAAATTGGCTCCATATCTTGCATTATACAGAAACACCAACTCAAAATGGACTAAAGACTTCAATATTAAACCTGAAACTATAAAACTCCTTCAAGAAAACACAGGGAGAAAGCTTTGTGATATTAGTGTTGGTAATGATTTCTTGAATGTGACTCCAAAAGCACAAGAAACCTATGAATGACCAAATTTACATTCAGTTTGGAGGTAAGCTTTAGGCAAGACAGCCTCCATGAGCAGAAATCTGTTTGTAAGTTTCATATCTACCACCTCTGTGAAGTTTCTATAAGATTGGCAATTACCAGTCATCTATCATTGGTGGTTGTTTTACCAAATGTTTACCACGACATGATAAGCATCAGTTCCTTTCCAGATATCAAAATCACTGTCCTCAATGCCTGTTGCCTGACCATTAAGGCTCTGTCATCTATTTTAGAGTTTCTGTTTTTACTACAGGATTTCACCTGTAGCTACTAGTTTCTGAACTGGTACAACATAACTTGATAGAACAAAAAAGATCCAAAACTGAAGTAGCTTCAGAAAAGTAAGATCCCAAAGGTCAGCATCCAGGGCTAATAGAGAGATCTTGCAATTGTCAGGTACAACCTTTCTGAGTTCCAAGTGTCCATCCTAGCTCCTGCCATTACATCTGCATCTCAGCACATGTGCACTACGCTGAAGGACATAACCTGTGAGTTGTACCTATGATTTCACTCATATTTCACTAGTCAGAAGTTAATCACACAGCTAGCCTTAACTAAGAAAATGTGAAACATCATGATGTTTAGAAAGAAATAGATATTGGTAAGCACCTACGAATCAGACTATAGAGTTGAATTATTTCATTCTTCTTTTGTTTCCTTGGAAATCAGGAAGCTCAAAGGCAAATATGTAACATTTATATTTATATTAAAATTAATCAATAAATATATAAATATTATTAGAAATATATTATATATAAATATGTAGGCTATTGGGAATATACATAGTATTGGAAATTATGGTGCAGAGAACATTGGAATACAGATACCTCTTTGATATTCTGACTTCTATTCTTTTGGATATATACCTAGAAGTGGGATTGCTGTTCATAGAGCATTCTATTTTTAGATTTTTAGAGGAACCTCCAATACTTTTTCCATAGTGGCCACATCAATTTTCATTGCCACTAACAGTGCATACGATTTCCAATTTCTCTGCATTCTTATATACACTTGATGTTCCACCCTGTCCACATTTGCTTTTCTGGTTTTGTTTCAGTTCTCTGTTCAGGGAAGTTATCTTGCCAGATGCCTACATATAAACTGAATGAAAATCTGCTCATTCATGGGTTGATTGTGCTTTTGGTGTCACATCCAAGAAATCCTTGTCAAGGCCAATGTCATGAAGCTTGCCCCCTGTTTTCTTCTAGGACTTCTATATTTTGAGGTTTTAAGTTTAAACCATCTTGAAAAATAAAGCTGATTTTTCTACCACTAAATCATTGAGAAATTAGATTGCAACCTCAAGACTCTTCAGAACCAACTACTAAGTGTTCCCTACTAGACAACGAGACTGCTCCCAAGATCAAGATTCAGTAGCATGCCTTCTTACTACCGCCTATTGTTTCACTGGCCTTTAGGGAGTCTATAACAGTATGAGAGAAAGAGGGATGCTGAGCATGATGACCAGGAAATGTAAGAACAGAATCTTCTGGCTTAAGATTTATAGGTAGATGAGATCTTTGGCAATGGTTACTGGCATCTGGACCTCACAGAAAGAAAGTAGATCAGAAGTCTATTAGATTTTAAGGGAATTGTATTGCCAAAGAAACCACAACTCTGACCTGTAAAAACTTGTGGCTATCTGAACTCTAGAGTAATCCTCAGCCTCCTAAAACTTCACCAGTAGACAAGGGTTATATGTACTTCTCACGTAGGCATGAAAGATAAAAGACAAGTAAAATTCTTCCAAAGGGCCAGGGAGGACAATACACAGAGTTGCTGCCTGCATCCAGATCTAATCAACCTGGTTGTGCACAACAAGGGCACAACCAGGGCACAACCAGGGCACAGAGTCTGCAGTTCCTGCCCAATGGGGACTGCTCTGGACTAGTGGCTGCTATATGTTCATTTACTTTTCTGAATGGGAGTTTTTATTGTGGTTATCCACAATAAAATGGTCATAAAGCTCTGTTTATTGTGGTATTTTGGGTGGAAGGTGGGGCTGAATGAAGATAATTTGCCTCTTAGCTTCTAGGTCACCAGATCATAGGAGTTAGGTATATAGACTTGATGGAGGGGACTGTACAATTACAATTCTGGACTTTAAGCCTGATAGAGAATGTCCTATGTGTGGGAAGAAGGGCACACGTGGATAATTTCAGCAGAGACTCTGGTTGTTCACCAACATCTATTCCTTTAATAGTCACACTGTAGTGATCCTCCCTTATAGCCATAGATGTGCAAGACACTAATTTCTGTCTAGGGAAAAGCGAATGGAAGTAACTCAGTAAGCCAGTTCTGGGTTCCCTTTGCCTTTTGCTTTAGAGCAATTAAGTCCAAAGAATAGCTGAGTGGACCATCTATCTATGGAATATTACGTAAAAATTATAATAAACTTCCATCCTGTTTAAGCCACTATATTTTGAGAAATCTTTGTTATAGCAACTTAATGCTAACATACTCTTGCTTATTAGAAAGGAGAAAATTATTTTCTTAAATGGTTTCTTTCATCCTGCCTCTCAACCTGTCCCCCACAAAAAATGTTCAAGTGAAGCCTAACATCAAGTGTCCTGTGGACAATATCCTTGACAATGCTTCATAATAAATCTCAAGCAGTTTGTACATAGCCATCTTCTGCTTTCTCTTCCCCATTTTTAGTATTAAAATTAAAAACATGATTTAGAAGAGCGGCTCAGTGAAAGCAGTTCTTTAAGGGCCTCCACTAGAGTACTTCCCATATGGAGTTCCCTAGGGGAAAAACAAAACTGGATTCAAGGACAAATCTTAAAAATTCAAGGACAAATCTTAAATCTCCTGGAGTAGTGGAATACACAGCATGTTTCCCAGTCAAAGGAACTAAATTTCTCTAGTCAATTCCATCCATGACATCAAGGGTCTGAAGGGTATATGTTTGATGTCACTTTGGATGTCTGCAGAGTGGGCAGGGGATGTTGACATTCTGTCAGGAAACCAGAGAAGTATGACCTGTGCTCTTCTGTGCATTAAATCCAGTTGCTTCTCAGCTGAAGGGTTCTGAAGAGCTTCCAGTGCACCATTAGGGATGTCCTTGTGATGGGTTCGGGTACCAAAGCTCTTTTACTGAAGCTTTTTTCCACCAGAGGTGTCGCACCTCACCACAGCCTGCAAGCAACACAAGAAGCGGGCCCCTACCTTGTTCATCTTTCAAAATAAATCTCAATACCTTCAAGCAGTGATGCAGAAAACAAACAAACAAAAAACAATTCCCCTTTGGAGCATTGGTGCTTGGCATTTGGCTACCTAATTAAACTTCCAAAACTATTTTTTAAATTCTAGAATTTGGAGTGCATTTTTTTAGTTAAAAAAAAAAGATTTAATTTTAATTTGTCCTTTTTATTGGTTTATAGAATTATTTTAACATCAATTAAGAAAAACTCTATTCGGGACTCTAGGTTGACCACTGCTTATGGGCACGTATTAGACACTAGTTCTATAGAACAGCAGGACATAACTGACTCAGGCTGTGAATAGTTGCAAAACAGATGTCACTAGAACACTGCTTTGCCTATACAGATCTGCAGTGTTTTTATGAATTCTCAATCCCATAGCCAAGCAGTGATCTGAGTATCTGAAAATGTTGGCTTGCTGAATGGGTTTATTTGGTTTTATGCAATTTAAATACACACATTATCAGCCAGTGACAGTGATTTTGGTTTCAGCCCAGCATCGGGCCACCTTTTCTGGTTGTGTATTTAATATCTGACAATTAGCTCCTTTGGCCACCCCTACCTTATGATCTCAAAACCACTGCCAGGACTCTCTTTACTTCCTATCTGTTGTACAGCATAAGTACATCTAAATTTTGCCATCAGTTCATGCTAACTAGAAAAAACTGGACACCTGACTGCACACATAGCATTTTTGTGTGTAAAATTTGGAGGAGGGGAGTGTGGATAATTTTCGTAGTACATACTTTTACTTTTTAAAGAAACATACGTTACTTACATATTCAGAAAAACACTCTTGAAAATCCCCCTCTAATCTACCAGAATTTTTTAAACAAAAGAATTGGGGTGATCTTACCTAAACCTACTGGTCTGGCTAGTTTCAGCAACTTTAAAACTACCACAACTGGACATCAAGCATCCTTAACATGAAGCAATGTAACACACATGTTCTTGTTTCTCACCTGCTTAAAAACACTCCCTAAATCTGGGTCCATCAAATCTCATGATCTATTTATCAGTTTACAGGAAATACATGGGTTTAGGAGAGTAAGTTAAAATACACTAATAGGACATAATCCATAATGTCCAAAACACCAAAGGGAAATACAATAAAGAAATACAATAAAGTAATAAATAAAAGTTGAAAACAGACTTAGGTTACCTTGGACACATTTTCCTTAAGACTGAAGAAAGATGGGCTGGGGATGCAGTTCAGTGGTAGAGTGCTTGCCTAGCATACTCAAGGCCCTAGGTTTGATCCCCAATATTGCAAAGAAAAGAAAATATAATTTAAGTTAATATATCTGAATTACATCTGTTCTTCAATTAAGATTTCAGACTAAAAGCTAAAGCCTGCCTTTGTTAGAACACTAACTTGAAGCTTAGCTTTACTCAACCTATTCCCCATAGTGGGACAAAGACCAAAGGGAGGCAGCTAGAAAGCTAGTCCTTTGATGATAAGGATCTTTATGCTGTTTGAAGATGTGTCCTAAATATCTAGAGCAGAGTCTGGCACATAGTAGGTACTGAATACATTTTGGTTGAATTTTAAAATATGCACGATAACTGAGATGGAGAAAAGAGAGACCATGAAAGTTGACCTCAGTTCCTCAGCCCGCCCTCAGCAAAGAAGAGATTAGAGGTTGGAATCACTATGGAAATAGCTCAGCTGGCAGGGCTACTTTAGAGTGCCCTTAAGATGAAAAAAATGGGTATGGGGGGCGGATATAAAAACGACGGCTTCGTATATCAGTTGGTTTTTGGGGTAGAGACTCCAGGCTGCCATTACATTATCACATTATTCCTTCTGTAGATGAGGTTGAGAACTACAAGAGAAGGTCCTCAACTCACTCCAGTTTTGCAATTTCTTTGTAGAGGGGTGAGGTTCAAAGTATACCTTACCACCAGGTGGAGTGGTAAGATTTCTGTTCTGATTAGGATGTGGAATTTCAGAACAGCCCAAATTGGGTAGTGAGTATTTGTGATTTTAAGTGAGTAACCCAAATAGAAGCACTTATTTCTGTTTTCTGAGTTTTCCAAAAACAAATCTATGTCCTAGCAAGCATTACACTCTTGGTGATAAAGGAAGAACTAGCCTTTGTACCCTTGGTGATAAAAGTGAGCATGTGTCCTGCTGAACATGTATATCTGCATCTACAGACTCTTAGACCACATCTGTAGTCCATTCAAAGCCACTTTTTAAATATTGAGATCTCTAGATATCATGGAGGAATCTGCAGATAAGTAGATATATTCTTAAAGAATACCACAATACTCAATAAATTCAGCTTGGGAAGGTTGACATAGAAACTTCTGGGGCTTAAGAGAAGATCAGATTCTAGGCATGATTCTGCACCCCAATAATCCCATTGTGGGTTATACATGGTGCTTGGCAATTTTAAGCTTCTCCCAATTTGTGAAGCATTTCAAAAAGATGTTGGAAAACAATCAGCATGGACTTGTTAACATAAACCTTCCCTTATCTATTAATGGGAGACTTTTGTACAAACACCATGGCCATAACAATGGCTCTAAATGCCATTAATTTTCATATGTGTTTAACAGTTCAGTTTATATTAATTTAAAGGCTGAAAGCACCTTTCTAGTCTAGCACAGCCCAAATACTCATTCTACCTCGATTCTCCTTGGCTTGTGCCAAAAAGAGATCTCATTTTAATGGATGTGGAATGAAAAGATGAGGGAAGTGCCCTTCTGCAGTTCTTGGAATGTTTTTGTCATTAAGTTTCCATGAATGTCTTGATTGTGCCATCATGTTAATAGTCTGTTCTGAATTAGGAGGAAATTTTATTTCATAATACTTGTCACCAAAAGACAAGCACATCTCATCACCCATCCATAATGTGTATAAACATACGAAAAATCAAATATAGGTGCACAGTTAAACCTGAGATCTTAAGACAGAACAAATTAAACTGGTAGCAGGAAATTTTACAGGGGCTTTAATATTTCTACTTTGTAAAGTGTAAGTAAGGGTCTATCATTTAAAATTCCAGTAAAGAATAGATTACATATAAATTTGCAAATAAAGGTCAAGCAATTTCTAACAAATAAGAATAAAGTTGGGTGAGGGGAAAACACATCCTATGAGATATCTTGACATGTTATAAAAGCATAATGATTAAATGTGTAAGTGCTCAGGGACAAAAATGTGAATCAATTGAGTGGAGAGCTCAGAAGCATGCAGAAAAACACATAATTTAAGAGATACAGAGAAAATGAATGAGTTCGATATGTAAATTTTGGTCCCCAAAGAAATGAACTATCCAAAATCTAAAACCATTCATTGATGTTGCTGTCCTCAAACGATTCTTTACTGCACACACAGGTGTTAACCAAGAATAAACTTTCTGAAAACATGTGCTTATTAGAAATGATCTTAGAAGCACCAATAGCAAGAGCAGAGTTCTTGAGTCAATATAGATTCTTTTGATTAGTGACTTACACTGGGAGGCTTAGGGCTTTCCAAGCACCTTGTGGCAATGAAAATCTTAAAACTTATCCTTCAAAACGTGACACTATGGAGAACAAAAGCAGTATTAAAAATTAGACTGAGAAGCTGGGCGCGGTGGCTCAAGCCTGTAATCCCAGCACTTAGGGAGGCTGAGGCAGGAGAATCGCGAGTTCAAAGCCAGCCTCAGCAACGGCGAGGCGCTAAGCAACTCAGTGAGACCCTGTCTCTACATAAAACACAAAATAGGGCTGGGGATGTGGCTCAGTGGTCGAGTACCCCTGAGTTCAATCCCCAGTACAAAACAAAACAAAACAAAACAAAACAAAAAAAATTACACTGAGAAAATACATTTAATTCCAGACCATCTTGGGAAAATAAAGACATTCCTTACCCATGACCATATAGTGCCAGGGACTTCATGTTAATTCTGAAGCCATTTGGAAAACTATAATCTCCAACATTGTCCTCAAGGATCCAGGCTTATCTTAGGATGAATGTCTGCATTATGTTTTGACACTGAAAGTGTGGTTATATTTATTCCAGAGTCACAGCATTGCCATAACAGAGGTGAGAGAGTGGGAGGGGGCAAGAGAGCAAAACAAGCTTTTATAGCAATTCTACTCTCACAATAATGGCATTAATTCTTTCATAAGAGCAGGCTCCTCATGATATCAATCCCTCTTAAAAGGGCCTACTATCAATGATGTTGCATTGAAGATTATGTCTCCAGTCCATCAACTTTGGGGAAAACATTCAAACCATAGCCAGGGTGATATGTACTCATTTTATTTTATTTTACTTTATTTTATCTTTTGGTGTACTGAAGTTGAACATAGGGCCTCATGCATGCTAGGCAAGTGCTCCACCACTGAGTTCCATCCCAGCTCTTATACACTTATTTTAAAGATGGAGGTACTAAGTTTCAAAGATGCTTAGGTAATTTGTCTAGTATCACATGGCAAGTAAGAGCCAGTTGGAGGAACATTTATTGTCCTATGCTTTTCTAATTCTTCACTTCACCCTACTTAATGTTCCAAGTGATAACAATATAAAATTTTTAATGATACAACTATTGAAGGCACATCCAACGGAAAGGAAGGTACCCAATCTCTCACCAAAAGAGAGGAGGCAGAAACACTGTCAAGTCACAAAGAAAAGAAATAAATGACTTGGAAAGACTAATAACAATTAGTTTTCTTTCCCCAGACTTCACTTAAACCTAGGCATTTTGTATACTGACAACAAACTTCTCCCTACCAGGGCTATAGCATATGTTCTGAGTTCTCAGAAACCAGCATTTTTCTGTTCAGTCCCTAGGTTCTCTGTCACCCTGGTAGTGTGTCCTGCTCTTAAAAAGCTGATGTTCCCTCAGTGTCAGATGTGCTGCTTGTATGTGACCACGCTGGTTGCTGTAATTCTCTGTTTCCTGTACATCTGGCTGAAGAATGGCCCCCTGGGAATTGCTGGAGTACAGTTGTGAACTCCAGCATATGAGGACTGCAGCAACATGGCTGACACACCAAGCTTTTGAATTGCACCCTAAGCATCACTTCTCTTTGGTATAAGCTCACCTGTTGGCTGTGGGGTTCCCCCCAAGTCAGATAAATTAGTCCCTGTGCTTTTTGTTTTCTAGTAGTACATCATCTTTTCTTGTGATAGTCCATCTCTGGTTTCTGTCTACCTCATCTCTTCCCTCGCTCTCAATTTGGCTAGATCTCCCATGAGGCTTACTCAACTTCAAACAAATGCTTATGGTTAAAAAAATCTAGAAAATGATACTCTTGGTTCATCCAGGTTTTTGGCACAACCCCATACCCAGCAAATACTGGAAAATGAGGAAGCAAGTTGAGGAAAACTATTTTAAAGGGTATGTAGGTTTCACTTTGTGGTGTGGCCATATACAAATTGAAACAACAGAGTTAAGCATCGTACTCAGAGATTACAATAAACAGGATACTTGACAAACAAGGATAATGGAATCATAGAATTGCATCATTTGTTCATTAGAGCAAACAATGACCCTTATGATGCTGGGACCATACAGAACCACATTATCTATTCCAAGCACAAACACAAATATGGAACAGAAGAACTAATGAGTTGAGATGTCATCCGAATTTCCATGGGTTATATTTCCAACTTAGAATTGTAGCTTTATTGAATGGTGCCAAAGATTCTTACTTTATAATAGCATTAGTGACATTTCACTTGGATAATCCTATTTGTTTTCATTTATTTTAATGAGGTAGTTTGGGATGATAACCTGCAGTGGAAAACTTGGGAACAGGTGACAGCATGATTTGAAATGCCTCTGGATTGAAAGGGAGTTAAAAGCTAAACTAAATGCTTCGATGCACTGTAGTTTTTCAGCACTATATATTTTGCTCTAAAAACAGAGATTAAAGTGCCAATTTTAAGAACCTAGGACTTTATTACCTTTTAAAACTTCCCTGCATGGCTGAGTGGATAACGAGGACTAATTTGCTGCATTTTTGTGGCCTGTTCCCACATGTCCACATTTCCCAATGGTACTTTCTTTATGGAAAAGACTGTGCTGGGCACAACACATTTTTTTTCCATGAGGTGATCCGATGTGTATGATTCATTAAATCCTTCAGTATATACACATTCAGTAGTGATGCAGATGGCTAACGGGCATGGATATTTGCCAAGCCTTAGGTGTCCCAGCTTACAAAAGGGGTTTCTAATGTTGAGAACTTTAATTATGTCACTTAAACTGATCAACCTTTCCCCTTACCTAATGCTATTAAATCGTCTGGATTTAACATTTCCATAACATCTGATGTGTGGAGTGAAAAGACTCCCTTTGACATTTTAGTTTTCCTTAGAGACTTAGAATGAGAAAATAGAAGCTCTTTAAGTCTTCCTTATCAATTAAAAATGAAAAGACTGCTTGTTCCATCTTATACAAAAGTTGATCTTAGAAGTAGCTTTTCAACATCTTGCTAGGGCCCAAGATAGCAAATCAAAAACAATCCTAGTCTTTTAGGCCCAGCACATAAATAACTAAAAAGGTATTCCCATCCAAAGAGCACCATTCTCAGGTTGGCCCCAGCTACACCTTGCCAGATCTAATCAAGGTCCAATTGAGTCTGCTGTGAGATCAAGGAAAGTATTTCTCTGATATCAGTTTAGGTCCAGTCAAGAGACAAGGTAGGCCAATAGAGTTCAATAAAAAGAATTATTTACTAAATACTGAATTACTGAACATGCTAAGGAAATGTTAAGTTGCCATGGAAACAGGATACAGTTGCTACCTATAATGCTGGGAACAAAAGGAAGATATGGGAATTATCAAAACCAGAAAGTTGGAAAAGGGGTCCCAGTGGATCTAATACTCAATTCTGAGGTGGGTGCACAGCTCTGATGGTGCTGGCCTCTCAGACATTGAAACCTGGGTCCAGTGGAGGTTAGACTCAGACTGCCCAAGGGAGGTGGCAGCTGCCTGGTGCTGATAGGTCTAAGGCCAGTGAAGGGTTAGCCCGAACTTCTAAGGAAGGGATGCTGCTAGCCAAGACAATGTCTCTGAGGGGTGCCATGAGAAAAATTACTAATTGGTAACCACTGCTATTACTGGAATGTTATTGATCTAATTTTCCACACCCAGTTATTTTTTTCATGCAAATAAATTCTGCCCAATGTCCTGCTTCAGCAAATTTCCTGAGTGAAGCATCATGTATACTACTATTGTCACTTCCTTAGATATTTAGTTAAAAATGAAATTTGGGGTGTGGAATGAGACCCAATACACTGGAGGCTGATGCTATGATTCGTCATCACAAGAGTGTAGAAAAATGGGTAAGATATTGGGAGGCAATAACTTAATAATGGTTTAAACCATTTATATAGTTTTAAGAAACTGACCAAGAGAGAGAAAACCAAAAATTGTAAGTGGCATTCATAGGACTGATCTTACACTTGACTTTCTACTTCTCTATTCACTCCCGTGTCAGCTCCTCTGCCTAAGAATATATTTGGGTAAAACTTGGGCCAAGACTTTTTTTCTTATTTTAATTGAATTATTATGCCACAACCAGGGTGGAATCAGAGAAGTTCTTTTAAAGAAGGCATCTAAGTGGCTTTTAGTTCAGGGTGCTGTTCACCACTCTGAGAAATGAATTTTAAAATCTATTTTTATTTAAGGAAGAAAAACAAATTCATTTTAAGAAGTGATTTACCATGGAGGTCTTATTTATGAGGACAGGCAATGGTAAAGTCGCACCAATTATGCTTTGGACTTGTGAAATACCTGGTCAAGGGTACTTCCTGTTCTGTGGAACAGAACCTGCCATATACATAGCCACCCTTTTCAAGATTTCTAGGCTTCGCTATTGGCCTTTTTGCTAGTTCTGAGTTGATGATGAGAAATTTAGAAAAGGGGAAAACGACCCAGTTCAATTCTCACAAAGATTTTTCTTAAGTGTATGGAGATCTGCAGGTGTCTTCAAACAGGAAAGCAGACCCCAAGTTTTTGTTGTTGATATGAACTTCAGGTACTGAAATGAATATCTGTTTTATATAAAGAATGGTCAATCAGCTGCCACCCGATTTGCTGAGTGATCAGCAAATCCCTAGAGGCTGGCTTATGTAATAGCCTCTCAGAGAAGCAACCATGAAGGCATACACGGTGTTATTGTTCTCCAGTGTTCTGCTTTGAGAAATAGCTGCCTGGCAAGAGGAGAGATGAGCAAGTATTCCTAGAAATAACAATCTACCTATGTATTTATTGGCCCATTCACACTGGAAGGCAAGTAATAACTTCTGGGTTGCGAGAATACCAGCAAGATATTCCTCAAAGGAACATGGAAAGAATTATTTAGGTCTCATTCTACATCCTGAATCTTATTTTTAAATGCCTAAGAAGAAAATGAGAACAGGTGTTATAAATGATGCTTCATTCAGTAAACTAACAGAACACTGGGCAATTTTTTTTTTTTTTGCATTTGAAAGATTAACTGGGTGTGGAAAATTAGACAACATCAAAAAGTGTTTGACAAAAACAAGACAAGGCCTGTTTCAACATGAAAATATAAGAGTAATCTTACTTACTTTGGGATGGAGAGATGTTAGGAATTGTTGGTTTCGGTTCTCATAAAACTTGATTTCTTCCATAAGGAACTCAGTCCAAACTGAATATTTATTCTTGTGTAGTCACTGGGTGGCTTACCAAATGTGAAGACTTCAGATTATTCGTCATGCCCTGACAAATAAACTGGGGACCATGCTGCATGTTATAACATTGAAACAGGTCCTCTGTATTCCTACTATAATCAAGAAATGCCCCAAGTCTTAGGTCACTCTTTAGAATGCCTCAAGGTCACCAAGGCTTCACATTCAAAGAGTAACCAAAGGATCCCTAACATAGCCCCAGGTCAGACAGAAGGGCTTTTTGAGATTCTCACGCGTGCAAGATGTGGTTTGTGTTCTGTTAGCCTGGACCTTGCCAGGCAGACCAGCAGAGTCACAAGAGAAACCTCCGAAGGTCTACTTAAGACCAAATGCATTAATAAATAAAGAGACCTATAAGTAACCTTCCCACCAACATTAACCACACCAAAAGCGACTCAAACCCAGGCTTCTCATAACTGGTTCTTGTTCCGACACAGGAGTGAGAAGAGCCACTTGCTGTGGCCAACCATTACCATAGCTCTCCTCTGTAGAAAGCCACGGTCTTTAAAGAGCTTACTAAGGGTCTCCACTAAAGAACAAAAAAACACGGGTAAGACTGTTTTCCTCTCAAGTTATGACTCAACGTTGGTCACCACACTTCCACTTGGGCCTATTAACATTTGGTGGCCAGAATGTCACTCTTTTAAATTGGCTGCTACAGCAAACAACAGCCCCACTACCTTTCAGTCATATAGAAAGCCACAAGGATATTTCCTTTTGACTCTTTTCTTTCCACATCAGACCCACAGTCAGGCTATGCTGAGGTCTATCTTCTCACAATCTACTAGAAAGTGTCCTGCCTCGACTTGCTTATCCTGCTGAAATGAGAAGCAAGAAATAAACAGCTTACTGATAATTATAAATAGAAGGTTCTGGGTATTCAACCTGCCCATGGAATAATGGATCAGGAAAGCCCTCTGCTCCATCCCTGCCCGAGTTGGGAGCCATATTCCTTGCAAACACTGTGAAGGCCACATGGATGGACACAAGCAGAAGCCACTAGCAAGATCCTCAAGACTGCTCACAAATACCAAGACCCAAGGGAAACAACCTAGAGTGACATAAACTGTCTTATATTTATTCTTTCCTTAATCTAATTTTTTTAAAAAAGCTTTCTTTTCTTTATATTTCTTGGAGATCAGAAAACAATAGCAAGTTCTGAAGATCTACTCTTTACAGATGATCTCCTCTGTGTTCATGTGTACATTAATAATTTCATGATGCTTACTTGGCTTTGAGTAATATAATAACTGCTAGTATTAGTGTTATGTTATTTATGATTCTATTAATATAAAAATAGCAGTTGAGATTTATTGAGCTCTTCCTATGTGCCAGGCCCTATGATAAGCTTATTAAATACTTTATCCCATTTAGTTTCCTTACTATCCTATGGATCAGATACAAATATCACCAAATGGGAGACTGAGGCATGAAGATGTAAGCATTTTGGAGGTCACACTACTAACAAGTAGCAGAGCCAGGGTGCAGCCCTAAGTCTGGGGCCCTCCCCCACTGCAGATTATTTGCTTCTCCTTCCAAACACTGAACTGTTTATATGCTCAACAAACCCAAATGCTTAGCTTTAAGAAACAAACCAAAACAGTTCTTACAAATTCGGCTGCTGACTCCAAGAGTGCATATAGGTTATTAAACGTGACCATCTTCCCTTTGTTCAAGTAATTACTTTGCCCCTTGGAGAGTGTCCTTCTGATTCTCACCCCTTCATCTCCTTTGTTCTCACCCCTTCATCCCCACACACTATCACCCAGGATGTCTGAATCTTATTCAGCCTTAAAGATGCAACTCAATTTCCATCTCTCCCAAGAAAGCTTCTCCCACTCCTGTAGCTTTGACCTCCAGATTCCTATCAAATATGTTCATACAACTTACTTGGCATTTATATTTTACTTTTTACTGTTGTATTTGGGAATAATTCATCTGCAGGTTAAATTCATTATGCCCCATTTTTCATTGATTATGAGATTCTTGAAAGTAAGGACCACAAATTAAAACATTTTTACATGTTTACACACACACGCACACCAAGTTCAGCATCTGGGACATAACAGGCACTCAAAAATGTCCACTGAGAGCTGGACCAAAAAATCCACAGAGTCTGTAGTTTGAAACGGGGTTGGCTGGTGGGAAAGGAGCTAGCCTGTTTTCTTAGCGCTCTATGAGTACTGTAAAACATTTAAGAATAAAGTCTAAGGTAAGCGTGATGTGCACACCTGTAATTGCAACAATTTTGTGAGGCTGAGACAGGAGGATTGAAAATTCTAGGCAAGCCTGGGCAATTTAACAAGATGCTGTCTCAAAATAAAAAATGAAGGGACTGAGGATGTATTCAGTGGTAGAGCGCCCCAGGTTCAATCCCCAGTGCCAAAACAAAAACAAATCTAAGGAGTCTCTTCAAGGGCAGAAAGGAGCTTCTGACCCCTCAATTACTGGCCTTCGGTGTCTCAACTCCTCTCACATGGTCCACTCAAGCTCCTAAATTTCAAACTAAAGGTATGTAGGTCATCAGGCTCTGAAAAACAGCACTAACTTTTACTTACAGGTTTCACTTATCTCACACCTGTGGTTTCAAAGGTGTCACATTTCCTCTGAAGTCTTTCTGTGAAGACTTATCCCCCATTTTTCCACCCTGCCAGTCATCACTGTCAACAGTCACAATCTCCTGTGAAGCAGAAGTCACTCAAGCTATCAGTTTTCATTAGCCTTTTAGCTGGGATAATCCCTGCTTCCTACAAAACTCTTTTTTTCCTTCTAGGAATTGCTGGTTCCTCTTATTTGGAATTTCTGAGATTTTGTTAACTAAGAATTCTCTGCCTCAGTGCTTTCTCACTGTTTTCTGAAGAGCCTCTATAGTTAAAAAGGGTTAATATAACTTCCTATTTTATGGTTTGTATTATGAAAAAGTTTGGCTTATTGCCTTTGTTTTTTTTAACATGGCATCCAGAGAGTTCAGTGTGCTCTAGGAAAAGGTATTTCCTCTGGAGAAACTTTTAAACTACGTTTTTGTTTTCAATATAATCTGGTTCTGTACCCCTTCCATTTCCTACCAGAAATAATATCTGTCTTTTTAAATCTTCTATCTTTCTTTCTAAAGGACTGAGCAATTATTCCTTAAGGATCAGAAGATGCAAATTCAAGACCCATGTCAACAAGACACCAGCCATGCAACCTTGGACAAGTTATTTAGCCTCCCCAAACATCAGTTTCCTTATATGGAAAACACAAGGTTTAGTTTCAGTTACCCCACAGGGATATGTGAGGATGAACTGAGTTAATATACAAAAATGCTTTATAAACCTTAAAGTACTATATAGAGACTATATAATATTATTATTATATTTTAAGTTTTCCTATTAGTTATTTTTCTGATGTTCCTTGAAATACTCTTTCAGTATATCAATGATTCTTTTCTGGAATGTTAAAAAATTGCTTTTTCATTGTTTTAACTATATTTTGAGCCCTTTGTGAAATAGCCAGGCATGGTGGTGCATGCCTCCAATCCCAGCTGCTTGGAAGGCTGAGGCAGGAGGATCACAATTTCAAAGTCAGTGTTAGCAATTTGTCAAGGCCCTAGATGACTCAGTAAGACCCTGTCTCTAAATAAAATACCAAAATGGGATGGGGATGTGGCTCAACAGGTAAGTGCCCCTGGGTTCAATCTCCAGTACCAAAAAAGAAAAAGAACGCTTTGTGAAATAAAGGGTTAGAAAACCCAAGTCTTCCTTGAAGTACTGAATGTAAATATTCAGGCTTTTTTTTGATCTTTCAGTTTTGAAATAACTAATAAACTGGTTTTCTTTTGAGAATTGTAGTAAACATTCTAGGCCTACAAGAAAAAAAATTGAAATACCTTTAAACCTGACTCTGAGAATCCAGGAATTCTCAGGAATAGTTCATATCTTACTATAATATCCATGCCTACTTTGACCTGCAGATCTTAAGAATCACCATTAACTTTGTCACTCACTTCAGCCTTTGCTTCTGTATTATTATCCTAATCTTTACAGCTGAAAACTAAGTATTTGGCAAAAGTCATAAATGAAACCCTACGATTGTGTGTTCAAAAATTTCAAAATGAATTGAAAAATGATAATGCTTGGGTAGAAAAGATAGAGGGCTTTTAACCTGGAGAAGCAAAATTGGAGGAGGCAGGACTCTGTAACCGAGCTCATCACTCTTACTTGGTGGCATTTGAAAAACATCTTTTGTGGTACATTTTCCCGATTTATCAGTTTAGTAAAGCAATCATCCTTACACAAGCAAGAATAGCATATTACCATTTCAAACTTATTCTAATTTTCTTTCACAAATATTTTTTAAAAATGATTAAGCATAATGAGATTGACCTAGGTTCATAATAGATAATCTGTATCATCCAAAGAATTTAATTCAATAAAAAAATCCAGAGATCATAACCAAAGAACAAACTTCTTTGTAAACTTTTCAATTGATGATTGTGGCATTGTGTAGATATGGTTCTATTTAGAACTGACCCAAGAGAAACCACAAATGTGCTGTGGCATTCATACCTGTTAACAACGATGACTCATTCAGTAGCTGATGCTAAACTTCTTACAGGAATGGTGACATTGTAAACCAGACCTTTGAGGAACTCATAATAGAAAATGTTGGTGAAGTCAAAAGGTTCAGAAAATGAGATGACTTGTTGATTAACAACAATTTAGAGTAACAGATGATGGTTCTAGAATGCCAAGGAAAATCTTTTCTTGTAAATTGAATTGTCATTTTGAATTTTAAAATGTTGAGCTATAATTAGGGATACAAAACTGCCTGAACAGATGTGTATGTTAATGACATTGTGTCATCTGGTAAGCAAATAGCCCATGCTGAAATATAGAGTATCAATTAATTGATTCATTTTCTTCTTATTGGACTACAATGAATATTAGCTATAAGAAATTGCTGTGTCATAAATAAAGTGAGTCATTTTCATAAAACATAAATATGTGAAAACCATGTTTTCTCTTACAAGACAAGACAGAAATTACTTGTGAACTATAGTAGGAACTGAAAACTACTATAGTGGGCAAGCAGTGATCCAGGCTCTGAACTTACATGCCCATTACGCAAAACAGACTTCATCTCTCTTGGCCTTTACCCATCTTGAGCCAAGAAAAGAGGCCAATGATCCAAACTGCTCCTCTGATAGTAAAATAAATGGATGGAGCAGAGCTCTTTTATTGAAAGCAATCCTTAAGATAACTGAATCGCAGTTTATACTTTTCAATCACTTGATTACTTACCTAATTAGAAAAAATAACCTTCGTGGCCAACTATTTTTGACATAGATTTTTATTGCTTACTAATAAAAAGACCCATGACTTCATTGTAGAGCCAAAGTAGATATTCTGAAAACATTTCGTCCTATAAATAAGAGTCACCAGTATTTTATCATAAAAATGTTCTTACTGAAACAGCATAACATCTAGATACTTATTTCATATGAAGGCATTTTATAAGCAACCATATCTTACCTAAGTGATCATTTAATACTTAGATATTAAATTTTCTTTTCTTTCTATAAGCATTACTCATTAGGTGTAGAGTCTCACATCTTTGAAAAGAAGCTAAGTATTATTAGTCTTAAGACTAAAGTTAACTTCATCAATTCACCCTTCAAACATTTAATACTAAAAAAGTGAAAAGATTAGAGGTCAATAACAACAGCAAGGAAATAATTGCTGACTACTTGGTTCTCATTGTTTAAAAATGGGAAGGCAGGAAAAAAATGAATAGAAAGAATTCAAAAAAGATAAAAGACTAGTTTAGAAGACAAGATAATAAAACAAGTAAAGGGGAGAATTTGTAGGTTAATTTCAGTTAGGTATAAAGATCTATAAGCTCTGATGGAATTCTGAATCTTTGACTCTGAAGTGCAATTTTACTCTTAGAAGAATTCAGGTATTACTCCCAGTATGATTTCTCAGACGTAGAAATTTTTCTCTTCTACTCTTAGAAGTTTAAATTTCTGGATATGCAGAATTATTCATTTCAGATTTTTCTTTCATTTCTCTTTCTAGAAGCTAAAACGTAAGCTAAGGAACTTCACAGTGCCTGAGATTACAGTGATTCCATTCTTCTTTGTACACAACCATATCTGTGGGTGGAAAGAAACATTCCTATGGCTCTGATCTACATAGGAGGGTGGCTGAGATGATGTGGCAGCATTTAGGCCAAATGGCATCTGTGCAGGAAAAAAATGAGAAAATGTAGCACTCACTCAATTCCCTCCAAGACAGCCAACTGGCCTGGCTCAGAGGATGCTTCACTCTGCCTTATAAAATAGATATCAGCTTATCACCTCAGGAATGATCTCCCTGCTCTCAGTCAATACTGCAGGGACACTCCCAAGACACCAGAAGGGCAAGAGAATTGGCACATAAATTGCTATCCACATTCCCTGCCACAGGGATCATAGTGATGATCTTTTAAACCTTCTTTCAGAGAAGGTGATGGGGAGATAAGAACAATGTGGATGGAATGGAGGCGAAAAATCATTGCAGGCAGTCAGATAAGATTACCAGCCAAAGAATTTGTTCAAGGTGCAGAGCTGTTCAGGGCATGTACTTTGTCCAATGTGAAGGTCCAAATGGCAAGCAGTTTCAAGGTAGGCTGCATCAAACAAGGAGCTAGAGCTAAATGGGAACCCCAAGAACAGAGTCAAGAATTCCTCATTTGTGAACCTCATGTAGCATTCACTGGATGGTTAGATAAGATGATGGGAACAGTGCGTGCCACCACATCACCATCTTAGATTCTTCTCTTTTTATGTGTTTCAGTTGAGGGGTTTGTTTGGTCTGATGTGTTTGATGAGCTCACAGACTTGGTTTCCTGAAATAGGTTTCATATACCCATGCATCCATCTGCTTCTGATTTAATTCCATAAGTTCACAGGTAGTCATTTCTTATTAGCATGACTAATTTATCAATTCGTTCCCTATGATTGTGCTGTTCAGCTGGTGGTTATATTGGCCGGTAGTCCTTGCACTCAAACTGGAGTAGCTCATGGCAAACTACTGCTCTCTAAAATGGAGTAACCCAGAGCAGGGCAGAGTATGCTCTCTGCAGTCTAGCTAGAGTTTTGTCCATTTTGCTGATATTTTCAAAGGATCAACTTTAGGTTTCTTTGTTTGTTTGTTTTGTTTTTGTTTTTATTATTGTTTCACTCCAGGAGCCACATTTGAACTTGTAAATCAATGTCTTGGTCTAATGTAGAAAATTAATTATGTTCTCAATATTCGGCACTTTTCTACCCTTCTTTAAGAGTGATACAAAGGCTCTGAAGATAATCCTACAAATGGCACCACCTGGAGTCTCTGGTACTTTGGACCCTTGCTGGGTTTAGTAGAAGCTGACAGTAAAGGAAGAGGCTATGGGTAGACTTACCCATTCACTTCTGCTTCAATATCTTGATTCTGGCTGTTGCTTCACATCTTGAGGACTAGAAGTCTGGCCAGGAGGTCCTTCTTCGAAGGGTCCAGTTCACAATGGATTTCTAAAATGCTCTTTCCTCTCATTATTTTTCAGGCCTGTGGTTGGTAATTGCTATCCACCCTTGCCGATTTTGGGGCCCCTTGACATCCGTTATTGCTTCCCCTAATGTCTCTTTAGTAAATTCCCATTAAAATCTCATAGAAGTGTAGTTACTATTCTCCTTGGGGCCCTGATGCAACATCCAGTGCCTTGAAGTGTGTGGTCTAGTAGTTCACAAGATTTATCATTGGTCAAGAGCACCAGCCAGTGCTCTCACTTGGGGAATTATTTTGCTCTGTCTTTGTGTGTCTGTCTCTTTCTCTCCAATATTAATAATATATTGTGACTTTTTAAAAGTATTTGAGGAAAAATCACCTCATTATATGCTTGTAATGCAGAATAACTTTAAAAGATACATGTAATTGTAAGATTATATTTATGTAAGCTTCAAAGCAGGTAAAACTAATCCATGGAACTCAAGTCGTAGAATGAATTTTTGATGAAAGATATGTAATTATTGTGACAGATGGATGATGGATCTTTTGAGATGCTGGTAATATTCTGTTCCTTTGTCTTAGTGGTTGTCCCAGAGGTAAGTTTGGTTTGTGTTAATTTTTAAAAAAAATTTTTTGTAGTCATGTATGTACAGAATGCCTTTATTTTATTTGTTTATTTTTGTATGGTGCTAAGGATCAAACCCAGTGCCTTACACATGCTAGGCAAGCACTCTGGCACTGAGCTACAGCTTCAGCCCCCACTTTGTGTTAATTATTGAACTATGTATTTGTGGTTTTCTATATGTGTATTTTTTTATTTCAAAGGATTTAAATTACAAAAATGAAACAGGTATTTCTTGGTATTCTTTGCACAGATATTTCATTGTCTTACACAGATGCAATTTATATAAGAAATTATTACATCTATTTATTATGATGAAATCAAGTGAGATACCTCTTTAAAAGCAATTTTGAGTTAGTTCTCTTTTGTAAGGCAAAATATTCTTTTTATTCTCTTTAATAGCTTGTTTTGTCTTCCAACAAGTTTTTTTCTGAGTGCGTAGCATGACATACACTTGTGCTGTTGCAGGGAATATTGGTAATAAAAAGAACAACCTAAGCTACAGTAGACTCTTCTTTGAAGCAATCCCTAGAAAGTGGAATTCAGCAAGATTCCTCTAATAAGAAAGGCAAAGACACTATAAGGCCGTGGACCTCTGGAAGCCCCTGTTCAAATAAATAGGAGGAATTTAACTGCTGCTCTGGAGGTAGTGGTGGGAAGTGGGGAATGAAAGCAGTCATAAAGTTCTGGAAAACCTCTTCTTTGTGGAAATTCCAGAAAGGCACTCTTCCAAAAAATAATTTCTTTTCATAAAATGCAATTACAGATACTTTTTGACTTATGATGGTGTTGCATCCTGATAAAACCATTATATTTTGAAAATATCATAAATCAAAAATGTGTTTAATGCACTTAACTTATCAAACATCATAGCTTAACAACACAATACACTGTAGGGTATCAGTTGTTCACCTTCATGACCTCAGGGCTGCCTGGGAGCTGCAGCTCTCTGTCACTGATCAGCATCAGAAGAGAGTATTTTATTGCATATCACTAGAATTGGAAAAGATTAAAATTCAAAATCTAAAGTAGGTTTCTGCTGAATCTGTATCACTTTTACACCATCATAAAGTCAAAAAATTTCAAATTGATGCGTTATAAGGCAGGGACCATCTACAATAAACTCCCCAGAATGCTTGGTGCAAATGAGTTATTTTGCAGAAGTAATAACTTCATTTATTGTATTCTGTAGAATTTCTATTAAATTTCTAAGTAAATTCTAGTTCTCAGGTAAAAATCTACATCTTCATCTAGTTTGCATTATGTGCTAACCATCAATATTTTACATTTTTATCTGATAACTCTTAATATTTGTATCTACTTTCAGTCTGTTTATGGGCTTGTTTTGCTCTTGGTTTTTGGATATTTGCTCATTTTTCCTTCTGTGTCTGGTAATTTTATTAAATGATGATTTTGTATATGAAAAATTGTGGAGTTCTGTTTCATGTTATCTTCCTTCAGAGAGGTTTTAATATGTTTTACTGACAGGCAGATCACCTTTCTAAGGCTGAAGCTGATTTATTTCTGATTTTCCAGGATTTCAGCATTTTCAAGGATTTTGATAAAAACCTGTCTTTACCAGAAATGTTTCCCTTGGTTTGAGGAGTAGAGCTCTAAATACCAATTCATTTTGTCACCAGTTCTTTCAGATAGCAAAATTTCTGAGTGGACTTTTGGATTCCCTTTCTAACTGAAATCTTAGACTCTCAAGTCCTGTTTATTTTGGCAGTCTTCAAAGATATATATTTCTTTCTTTTTATTCATAGAGTCTGCTATAAGCTCCAGATTGCTATTCTCTGTTTAGTATTTCTATCTCGGGCCTCAGATTAAAGAGTCCAGAAATGGGCCTACACATATGCTGTCAGTGAAAATCAATTCAGTGAATAAACATATTTTTCAACAAATAATGTTAGGAAAATTAGATTTCTATATGTAAAACATGAATTTTGAGCCATACCTCAAATTAGACACAATTAACACTCAAAATGAAGATCATAGACATATATAAACTTAAAACTGTAAAACTTCTAGATAAAAACTGTAGATTAAAAACTTCACAACCTTTGGTTAGGCAGAGTTCTTTTTTTTCATAATTTATTTATTTGTTCTATTTAGGCTTACATGATAACAGAGTGCAATTTGGTTCACTGTACATAGATAGAGGATAACATATCAATTCTCTAGTTGTAAGTTGTATACAATCACAACATATATGCAGTCATACATAAAGTTAGGGCTATGATGACCATCATATTCCACCACCTTTACTGTCCCCATGCTCCCTCCCCCCCCTTACACCCCTGTGAACAGAGTTCCTTTATTGTTCCCATGACCTTCTCCACATTATGGATCAGCATCCACTTATCAATGAGTACATTTGGCATTTGGTTTTCTGAGATTGACTTACTTCACTTATCACAATATTCTCCAACTCCATCCATTTACCTGCAAATTAGGCAGAGTTCTTAAGCATAAAACTGAAAGTATATTCCATAAAAGAAAAAAAAATTAGAATCCATTAAAATTAAGAACATTTATGCTTTGAAAGGGAAGTTTAAGATAATAAAAGTATAAGCCAGGGACTGGGAAAAATCATACACAAATCAGACTAACAAATACCCTGAGGAGGAAAGGATCATACAAGTTTTGGTGAGGAAGTAGAGCAACTGAAACTGTCGTGACCTACTGCTGGTGGAAATGTAAAATGGCACAACTTTTGGAAAAGTGGTTTCACAGTTTTCTAAAAATACAAACACACACTACAATACACCCAGCCAGTGCATTCCTAAGTATTATTTATTCAACATAAATGAAAGTATGTGTCCACACAGAATTGTACACAAATCTTCATAGCAGCTTTATCTATAACAGTAAATATCAAAACCCACTGAAAAGCCCATCAATAGGGGAATGGATAAACAAGTTGTATTATAACCTTTCAATGGTGCATAATTCACCAATAAAGAAATTAACTATTTTTATATATATACAGCATGGATGGATTTCAAGTACTTATGCTGATTGAAGGAAACTAGACATAAAACAATATATTGCATATTTCCATTTATAAAAATATTTTAGAAAATACAAAATAATCTCTAGGGACAGAAAATAGACCAGTGATTGCCTGTGAATAGAGCAAGGAAGAAGAAGGATAGGGAGAATGAAACTCTTGAGGGTGATGGAAAAATCCTTTATCTTGATTGTGGTGATGGTCTCAAGGGTCTCATAAATATGTCAAAACTCATCCAATTTCACACTTTAAATATATGTAGCTAATTATACAACATTAATACTCAAGACAGCTGACAAACAGAATAAGACAAAAACAAACACACAGAGCCCTGAACGTTAAAGGTAACACTTATAAGTGTCTGTGCATTGATAAATCTTTTTATGCCAATACCACACTGTCTTGATTATTGGAGCTTTACAATGAGACTGAATCATTTAAGTCCTCTGACATTGTTCTTTTTCAAAATTGTCTTGCCAATTTAAGTATTTTATATTTCTAGGTAAATTTTAGAATCACTTTGTCAATTTCTATAAAAAAAGTTTGATAGGTTTTTTATTAGGATTGCATTAAATCTATAGATGAATTCGAGAGAAAGTAACATCTTAACAATATTGATTTTGCCACTTCAGAAACACAATATATCACTTGGATAGTTAGCTTTTCTCCAACAGTATTTTATTGCTTTTAAGTTGTGCATGCTTTTGACAATGAATATACTTTTTTGTAACAGATAATATCAAAATATGAGTGGCTGAAGTTTTTTGTTCTGGGCTCACATAAATACTGATCATAATACTAACCTAGTATTCCAGTTTTCACCTGATGGTGTATGAGCCCAAGGTGTTTCCATCTGATGGCACCACTGTCACCCTGGGTTTCTGAGTCCTCAGTTGATTCCTCTGCATCTGACCAGAGGGTGGGAGAAGAGGACCCTGGAAGCACCACTATGAGAAATCTTCACAAGCCATAGCATCATATATTATTCTGTTCACATTCTGTTGGCCAGAGGCCAGTCACATGGCACCCATCTAACAACTAGAGAGGCTGTGTGGTGTACTCCAGTCCTTGTTGCCTCAGAGGATAAGGAGACAAGAACTATTTAGCATATCACCATCTCAGCCACATAGATAAATAACTTAGAGAAAATCTCACACATTTGAACAAATAGCAGTAAAAAGATATTCAATACAGCATAGTTGGAAAATGCTGGAAGAACCTAAATGTCTAATAACACAAGACTGGGTTAAAAACAGATATCTTAAAAAGAGCTCAAAAGCACAAAATGAGGCAAAACTGAGTAGGTCTGATGGTATTAAAGCACCAAAGATGGGGCTGGGGTTATGGCTCAGCAGTTGAGCGCTTGCCTCGCATACGTGAAGCACTGGGTTCGATCCTCAGCACCACATAAAATAAATAAAGATATAAAAAAAAATAGCACATCAAAAAAAAAAAAAAAAAAAGCACCAAAGATGATTGATGCTGAGAATCAGACTGGAAGAAGATATCTGCAACATCCTAACTTAAGGACAAATTTGGGAATAAAAGAGGGTCCTTTTAATACTTACAGCAGGACGAACAATAAGGTATTTGTCTTGGTCTGTGTCCTGTCACTATAACAAAATACCAAAGACTGAGTAATTTTATGAAGAATAAAAGTTTATTCAGCTCATATTTCTGGAGCTGGGAGGTCCAACATCAAAGAGCTGCATCTGATGAGGGTCTTCTGACTGTGAAGACTTTCTGCAGACTCCTTGGATGATGAAAGGCATCTCACAGTGAGACGGGTATAACCAAGAGACAGAACCAAACTGGCTTTTGTAACAGACTCACTCTTAAGATAACCTATTAATCTATGAATAAGGACACAGCTCTCATAACTTAATAACCCTTTAAAGACCTCTTGATGGAGATTCAAATCATAGCACTATTAATAACTAGAATGCCTCTGTACCCTCTGTACCTAATAAGAAAAGATAGGAAGCCAAATAAGCAAGAACAGAAAGTTCACAGAGGAAAACTGAGTGACTAGTGAGTATATGATGAGTTGTCCAAGTTATATTGCAAAGCCAGATAATATCAAATATTCATCAGGATGGAGGCAAATGAGAGTCTTCATGAACTCTGGTGGGTGTATGGACTATTAATGTGTTTTGAAGAGCAACGTGGCAGAACTTTGTGAAATTAAAAGCCTTTCGAAACCCCAGGACCCAGAATCTCATTTCTGGGCATATAGTGTAAGGAGACATATGTAAGGATATGCCACTGCAGTGAGAGTTGGAGGAAATCTAAGTGCTTACTACTGAGGGAATAGAAAAATCAATTATGATGGATGCCTACTGCATGATGCCATGAAGCAATTAGAAGCAATAATCCTTCCTAAAAGAGCATGTGTATAAGAAAAGATCTTAAAAAGCTCATGATGAATTTTAGCAAAAGCTCAAAAAATAAAGAAATAAATTGCTAGTGCAACACCACTTATGAAAATTAAAAACAAAACCCTCTTAAATTATGTGTACACATCCAGAAATGTTGGGTAAACTCAAGAGACTACCTGTGGAAAGGGAAATGAAGAGATATATCAGGATTTATAGAGGTCTGAGTTAAATTGGTGATGATGATAGGTCTTGAACTGGCAAGATGATTAGCTTAGAAACTGGTACCTAAACTGCCCCCTCAAAAAAAAAAAAGCCTAAATAAAAGGGAGAAGGCATGAGTCATGCAGGCAGGAGGACTGTCAGGCTGGCTAAAAAGACAGGGAAAAGCATAAAAAAGTCCCTGAAGTTTAAGTTGAGATGGTTTAGAAACTTCAGAACAAAACACACAGAACACTATCCTATGATACCTTCGGTTTTTCAGAGTGTGAGAAACTTTGTGGGGTTTTGGGGTGAGCTTTCCTTTTATTGAAAAACACATGGGGGCGGTTCCAAGATGGCGGGGGGAGGAGGGCGGTTCCAAGATGGCGGCCTAGACGGACGCTGTGGTCAGTCTCTCCAGAGCCAGAGGTTGAAGTTGTGGGAATACCATCTCCCAGCCAGCTTCTGGATATCATCATACAGCTACCCGGGCAGGAATTTCACTTGCGCATGTAAGCAGGGCCACCAGCCAGCAGCCATAGCCACAAGCAGAGTGACTTCAGCAGCAAGCGGCGGCGGAGCTCAGCCGCAGCGGCTCAGCCCAGGGCTCGCCCCGGGCAGGGCCTGCTTCTACAGGGGTACCTGGCTCCAACGCCCACTCACCCAGGCAGGGCCCCTAGCAGTTGCTCCCGTGGACACACGGCCCCAGCCGCTAGCCACTTGGGTGCCCAAATTCAGGGTAAGAGTCGCTCCAGAGACCCCAGCAGAGACAGCCCGCCGCACTTCCGCTCCAGAGCTCCGGTGCACCGGCAGGAGCCGCAGAGGGCCCAGATCTGCCCGCAGAAACCTCCACGGGTGTCCAGCAAGAGGGAGACCAGGAACTGCCTCCTCGAGCCACTGAAGAGCCCAAATTCAGGGTAAGAGTCCCCCCAGACACCCTAGCGAGAGGCAGCCCCGCCCAAGGGCAGCCTGGGCCCGCCCCAGTTCTGCTCCAGAGTTCCTGGGGACCGGCAGGAACTGCAGAGGGCCCCGATCCACCCTCAGGAACTTCCACGGTTGTCCAGCCAAAAGGAGACCAGGGTCAGCTACCTCTAGCCACTGGGGAGCCCAA